>SJYX01023877.1:238386-275078 GCA_006410675.1 Oreotragus oreotragus | reverse complement strand
CCCGCCCCCCACTTCCGTCCCAGGTCATAAAACACAAGCTGTGCAGAAGAGGGAAGTGCCAGAAGGAGGCCAAACGGAGCAGCGCGGACAAGGGCGTGGCCCTCAGCCTGGATGACGTCAAGAGACACGTGAGGGAGCGAGAGGGGCGCGCCCTCCAGCCCCATCCCTTCCCCGACCACCCCAGGACCACCCCCCTTGCCACCTCTTCTCCTCTGCCTCCCCCACGCCCCGGGGGCACCTGCGGCCCTTCCCTAACCGGTAACTGGTCCCTGTCCTGTGCCCTTCCCCCAGAACCCGTGCGAGAGCCTCCGGGGCCATCCTGCCGGGATGACGTATGCGGCCAACATCCTACCTCACCATCCGGCCCGAGGCACTTTTGAGGACTTTACCTGCTGAGCCCCGAAGGCCACTGTACCAAAGGCCTAGATGGGGAGGGCTAAGACAGCAAGGGGGCCCCCAGTTGCCCCCACATCTGCCCTGGGGACTCACTCCCCTCTCCCAAGGCAGCCCCCCACTCCTGGGCGGTCCTTTCCTCTTGAATGTGGTGAGGAAGGAGTCTCGAACTACAGAGTCCTCTCCCCGCCTCAATCCCTTTCTTTTCTTTCTTTTTTTTTTTTTAACAAAACTAATCTAAAACAGAAACTAAAAAGAGAGAATGGGGCAAGTGACCTCAGGCTGCCCCTCTCTGCTCCATGCTGCCTCCCACAGCTCCCAGCCTGAATTCTGTCTGTCCGGCTGTCTGTCATCTGAGTGTCCACCTACATTTTGCTGCCACCAGTCACCAAAGCCCCCTTCCAATTTGGGGTGGAGGGGATCCTTGGGGTCTGGAGTTTGGCCGCAAACCAGAGAATGTACCTTGAAGGGGAGGGCTAGTAGGGGGGCTTCCCCAGCCTTAAGAGACCCTCTGAGCCCAGTGACCCCCCCCAACCCCAAGTCTCCAGGCGGGAACCCTAGCCGTGTCTGTTCTCCCCCACCTGGTAACCTGTGAAGTCTCTAGGGAGGTGGGGGTGGGAGAGCCCCTGAAGAAGTGGAGCTGGGACACGGTGTGGCCCTGGTGCTGTAGGCCACATCCTGATACCTGCAAGTTCACCCCCCACCCCAGAGCTGCTGGAGAGGAATCGCCAAGAGGCAGCCCTCCTCTGCTGTCCCATACGAGATCCAGCTGGTTGGCTTCCAGCTCAGGGAGCCGGGCACTGGTGCCTAACCTCACTGGTCCCTCTCCCCCAGGCCCCTGCAGAGGGCCACATCCATAAATTTTCTTATGGAATTCTCCCAAGTCCTCTTCTGAAACATTTGCTTCTCTCAACAACTTCATCTGCATTTTCTATTTCTATACGATACAGACTCTATATTGCTATATCTCTGTATATACTTTTCCCCGACTCTGTCTCTATTTCATCCCCTTTTGTCTCTAAGAACAACCCTCTCCACCCCTCCTACAAGTTCCCCTTCTGTGTTTCCACTCCTTCCCTGGTCTCTGAATGCCTTCGCCTGTATAAAGAGTTGGACTCTCCCCTGGTGTCTGTACTGTGTACACACATCCCTCTAAGAAGCACAAGGAGACGACACGCGCATTGTAACCTTCGCACTGTCTCGGTGGCGACATAAAGGAAGCTGTGAATTACAAGCTCTGCCTCTTTCTGGCCTCACCCTGTCCCCCCAGCCTGGGTTTCCTTTGCCTTCCCTGCAGCCTTAACATTCCCTCCCCTGCTCCACCTATCCCACTGTCCTTTGCCTGGCTGCCTGCAGCCTCCCCAGGGAAGGGGTTGCTACAGCGAGAGCCCCCACCCATGGGATGGACATCTGCTCTACGCACTAAGGCAAGGGTGGCAGAGACGGAGCTGTGAGCTGATGACTGCAGCGGAAGCAGCAGGGTGTGGACCCGCAGAGGCCGAGGTCTTCAGTCAGTGGCCTTTGCCTCCTTCTGGATCCCCATGCCTCTTTGCTCACCTAATACCCAAGCCCATCCCTTATACTTTCTGGTGAGGTACTGTTTGATAGTGGAACGAAAGAGACAGGCCTAGAGGGGACGTTGAAAGCTCTGCTATTCTGTTCCTCCTTTCCTCCCTTAATGAGAAACCAGCGAGACAGAGGACCTGCCATGCCCCTTCCACCAGACACTCCTCCTAGGCCAGAGCCCTGCCCCTTCCCAGGCCTCTGTCCAGTCTCTCAGCCTCCGACCCCAGAACAAGACCTGTGGCAGGTCATCTGTGCATTGGCCTGGAGCTGGAGAGTGAGGCCATAGGATCTTTGGCAACTCTTGGTTCCCAGGGGTTCCTTAGAGATCAAACCTCTCCAGAGGGAAGCAGGAGCAAGGCCAAAGGGTGTGCAGTGGATGGGGAACAGCAGGCAGGGCTATGGGTGACGCATGCCTCTGGTCTAATAAACTGGGTTTTAACCATCTCCTTTTCAGTGTCGTTTTTCTCTTGCTGCTGCTGCTGCTGCTGCTGCTAAGTCGCTTCAGTCGTGTCCGACTCTGTGCGACCCCATAGATGGCAGCCCGCCAGGTTCCCCCGTCCCTGGGATTCTCCAGGCAAGAATACTGGAGTGGGTTGCCATTTAGGCCTTCTCACTAAGTGTCTAGAGCTGAGCTTGGCTTGGGGCTACACAATCAGGGGAGGAGTAAGGAGGCGGGAGCAGGGGTGCTCTGGTCCTCCTGGGATGGGACAGGCTGACCATCACACCAGGAATGGTTTGAACCACTGGGCAGGGAAAGAGGAAGAGGTCAAAGGCAACAAAGATCCCCAAAAGAAGTCCTAGCAGAAAGGATTCTTTGGTGAGGAGGGTCACACTTCGAAATAAACTTAAAATCTGGTAGCAGTTTAGGTTAAAGGTCAGGGGGAAAGCTGGGTTGAAGTTCCTGTAGTTATTGAGGCACTTTATGGAATGAGCCCCGGACTATGAACCGGAAGATCTGGATTCTAGGTTTCGACTTTACTACTAACTTGGTTGACTTCACCAAGTTATTTATTGAGTTCATCTCGCCTGCTTGTAAAGTGGAATAAACAGTGCGTTCTCTTCAGTGTGCTGAGCTTAGGGCAGGAAGAGAAGGAAAGGAAAAACGCACTGCGTTTGCAAAGTTAAACGCACTGCGCCAAGATGAAGCATTTACTCCATCACGATCCTCGCGTAGGGATGGTGCAGTAGTCCCCCTTTCCAGGTCCCTGTCTCCCTCCGTCGGCCTGGGGGCGCCCTTTCGCACGGCCTCTCTGTCCCAGAGCTCTTCTCGATGGTTTTCCCCTCCCTGATCGTGAAAGCTGGAGGGAGTGGTCACACGCCTTTCCCGCTAGTCACCCCCTCTAGCCCACAGTCTCGCTGCCCTGAGCCTCCCGTGCCGGCGGGCCGGCCGGGCGGACAGGAGGGCGAACGGGGGGCGCGCGGTGGGGGGCGGGGGGAGTTCCGGTTCCGGTTCTTTGTGCAGCTGCAGCCGCGGCTCCGGGAAAGATGGCGGCCCGGGCGGGTTTCCAGTCTGTGGCTCCGAGCGGCGGCGCCGGAGCCTCAGGAGGGGCGGGTGCGGCGGCTGCCCTGGGTCCGGGCGGGACACCGGGGCCTCCGGTGCGAATGGGCCCGGCGCCGGGTCAAGGGCTATACCGCTCCCCGATGCCTGGAGCGGCCTATCCGGTGAGTGGGGCAGGAGGAGGGGCGCGGGCCGGGGGCGGGGCCGAGCGGGGGCCTGAGAGTGACAGGGGTGGGGGGAGGAGGAGGAGGGACGCGCCTGGGAGGGATTCGGGCGCCGAGTTGGGGTCGGGGGAGACGCTGCGGGGAAGGGAAGGGAGGCTGTTTAGCATCCCCACCTGCTCCTAGAGGCATTGTTTTCTTGGGGAGTCAGGATGTAAAACCAGGGTGGACGAAGTGAGGCCAGACGTGGGCCTGTGAGACCTTGAGTGCAAATGGCCTAGGCAGCTCCAGTGCCCAGAAACACAGAAGGTGTAGCTGGCAAATTGAGGTCAGCTTCTGAGGAGATAGTGCCTGACAGTACTCTCTGAGTAAATATGGGACTAGAAGAGATGTCCAGTGTGCCAGATACAAAATAGACCGGGGGAGTCTTGCGTATAGTCTGGCTGTCTTTGCTTTGGGGCTGTATTCTCCTGTGGAGTCAGGGCTGGAGCAGTGGAAGTTCCAATTACTTGGATATCAGAGAGGTAGAGGGCTCTCCTCCCACCCCACCATTGTGCTCCACCCCACCCCCCTGCCTTGTTTCATTCAAAGAACTCAGGCCTCCCCCACTTTCCCTTTCTTGGTGGGATTTGCAGGGGAAGCCATGACATCTCTAGGTCCTCTCCCCTCTGTAGAGACCAGGTATGCTACCAGGCAGCCGAATGACACCTCAGGGACCTTCCATGGGACCCCCTGGCTATGGGGGGAACCCTTCAGTCCGACCTGGTCTGGCCCAGTCAGGGATGGACCAGTCCCGCAAGAGACCTGCGCCTCAGCAGATCCAGCAGGTCCAGCAGCAGGCGGTCCAAAATCGGAACCACAAGTAAGATGATCCCAGGGTGGAGGGAGGGAGGGAGGAAGCCTGAGAGGACGCGGGTGCTGGGGTGCCTGAGCAGAGAAGCACAGTGCCGTGTCAGCAGGCAGTGCTCATTCTTGAAATAATTGCTTCGTGTAGGGGCGGGGGTGTCTTTGATTTGAGACAAGCTTTGCAGTTTCTTCACTTTACTATAAATGGAGGTGCTGACAGCCTGTCTTCATGTTCTGGCTAGTTCCATCCCAACCTGATAACAGTATTTATTCCAAACAGTGCAAAAAAAAAGAAGATGGCTGACAAAATTCTACCTCAAAGGGTGAGTCTAGGTTGTAGACCTTCTTGAGGGTGTGGTGAGTTGGAGAGTAGAGATGGTCAGCCTTAGATCCCAATGATATCTTTCTGTTCCCTAAGATTCGTGAACTGGTACCAGAATCCCAGGCCTATATGGATCTCTTGGCTTTTGAAAGGAAACTGGACCAGACTATCATGAGGAAACGGCTAGATATCCAGGAGGCCTTGAAACGTCCCATTAAGGTAACACAGGAGAGTACTAGGCAGAGAGCCAAAGGAGAGGACTCGGGAACCTTCAGGAGGCTTAGGATGAGAAATCAAAGGCATAGCACAGCTTTCCTTGGCATTTAAATTACATCTCTTCTGCCTACAAACTGAGAATTACATTAGAAGCGTAAGAACAGAACAGCAAAGGGGAAGGGGCTTTTGATATTTCTTGCACCAGAAATATACCCTGTTGGTGTTTTTGCCGTAACTGCTCTGCCACCTTGGGAACCTGGCATCTTGCATGACTGTCTACCTGGCATCCCGGTGATTGCATTTGCATTGAGGCCAGTGGCCTGTGCTCCTCTTCTCATTGAAATCTCCATCCAACCACCCCAGGGACTGGGTAGACAGTATGCCAGTCTGTTAGGAGTCATTGTCGGGTTTGGGGAGACCCTTGTCTTCAACATCAAACCACTGAAGCCCCACTGTCAATCCTGTTTCTGCCTTCCTCAGCAAAAACGGAAGCTGCGAATTTTCATTTCTAACACTTTCAATCCGGCTAAGTCAGATGCCGAGGATGGGGAAGGGACGGTGGCTTCCTGGGAACTTCGGGTAGAAGGACGGCTCCTGGAGGATGTGAGTTCAAGGTCCACTGTGGTCGGCGTCTAGGGTGGGAGCTTCTGGGAACAAGCAGTATTGTCTGGTTGGCAGGAAGCCTGACTGGTGCTTACAGCTCCTATTGGGAACAGCAGGGAGAGGGTCACTGTGTTCTCTGCACTAACAGACAATGGTTCTTTGTGTCTGGCTCCCACAGCTTGGCCCTCTCTGTAGGATCACATCGAGAACCTTATTGTCCTGGGATTTGATTTGTTGTTTACCTCTCTCCTGATGCTGCTAGCCATTGGATTTGGCAGTATCTGCAGATTTTTCAGTTATTTTTTTTCTTTTAAACCAAGTGAATTTGCACTTAACATTTGGGCCATGCTTTCTTCCCTGAGTCCATGAGGTCCTTGATTTCTGCTGTGGCCTCTCCGTCTTCCCAGCTCCTATTGGAAACAGCTCGCGGTTTATGTGGGATTGATTTCTCTGACTGGCTCTTTGTTGTTTCATGGGGAACATCAGCTGCCAGGTGATAGCCCCAACTTCCCACCCCAGAAGCTCCTTGGAGACACTCACCTGCCATTCCCTTATACTCTCTGGCTCTCTATTTTTAGCTGTTCACAGGCAAGCCAGTGTGAAAGCGTTTTTCAGATGAACCAGGGATCAATGTCGAAGCCTCCGTTTTCTCTATATAGGTCCAGTCCATCTGCCAGTGGTGCCATGTCATCCAAATAAAGCTGTTTTTGTTCTGGCTGCTTATTACCTGTGATTCATTTCCTTTCTAGAGTCAGAATTTTCTCTGTTCAGACTCGCCTTATTATGTGTAAAGGTTTGGCTTAACTTGCATCATTTCCCTTGAGAAAAAGAGGTGGGCAAGCCAATGACCCTATACACGTTATAGGCTGCTGCTTCAGGGTTCTGTTGCTACCGCACCTTGTTTAATAGACACCTACCTTGCCATTTCCTAAGATACACTCAGAAGACATTTTTGTTTTTTTCCCATTGCTTTTGTGGGTTCCTTGTTTATGGGACTTTGTTTTGGGGAATTTCTTCTGGCTTTTTCTAACTGACGTCTCATCTCTCCTCTCCAGTCAGCCTTGTCCAAATATGATGCCACCAAACAAAAGAGGAAGTTTTCTTCTTTTTTTAAATCCTTGGTGATCGAACTGGACAAAGACCTGTATGGACCAGACAACCATCTGGTAGAAGTGAGTAGTTCTGTCCTCTAGACTGACTTTATCAGTAGAGGATNCTCTCCAGTCAGCCTTGTCCAAATATGATGCCACCAAACAAAAGAGGAAGTTTTCTTCTTTTTTTAAATCCTTGGTGATCGAACTGGACAAAGACCTGTATGGACCAGACAACCATCTGGTAGAAGTGAGTAGTTCTGTCCTCTAGACTGACTTTATCAGTAGAGGATGATGGGCTTGGGAGCTAAACTTCAATGTCTAGGGAGAGGCGGGGGTGGGTTCCTCCAATGCAGTTTGCACACTGGCCTCCAGGTGGCACTAGCTGTTTGGTTTTGGTACTGTTTGGACCCAAGAGTTCTTATAGTCTTGACTTGTCCCACCTTTTAAATTTAATTATCTTGATTGCTGCCCCCACTCTCAAGAGAAAGTCTAATGGAGGCTTTTTATACATGCCAGGAATGGTGAGATGGACCTATCCACACACCATTCATCTTTTTTCCTGGTAACAAGTGCTGTGTTTAAGGGGGTTCATTAATAGGATTTAGTCCTTACCAAGGCTACTTCTCTTTTCGGAGAAGGCAGTGGCACCCCACTCTAGTACTCTTGCCTGGAAAATCCCATGGACGGAGGAGCCTGGTGGGCTGCAGTCCGTGAAGTCGCTAAGTCAGACACGACTGAGCGACTTTCACTTTTCACTTTCATGCATTGGAGAGGGAAATGGCAACCCACTCCAGTGTTCTTGGCTGGAGAATCCCAGGGATGGGGGAGCCTGGTGGGCTGCCATCTCTGGGGTCGCACAGAGTCGGACACGACTGAAGCGACTTAGCAACAGCAGCAGCAGCAAGGCTACTTTTACAGATCTGCTACTTGCTTTTTTGGTTCCTGCTTTGTGTAGATTCACATTCCAAATCGTCAAAAATTCTTTATTATAATGCCTGATTACATAGTGTTCTAAAGACCTTGTTAGCAGCAGTGTTCTTTGTGATACAGTCAAAACAAGAATGAGATAGTCGAGCACTCCAAGTGAACTTAACCTGCTCCTTTCTTAGCCAGTGTAGCTGCAGCCCCTTAACCTCAACCACTAAGAAACATGGGAAAGTCTTTACCATCTAATAAGGGAAGTAAGTCATAGAATCAATAGAAATTTCTAAATATATTTAACTTTATAGCAGTAGAGCATAGTGCCTGAGAATGTGGACTGTGGACTCCAACACACCAGAGCTCAGATAACAGCTCCACCACTTATTGGCTGTTGACCTTGGGCAGCTTGCTTCATTCTTGTAAGCATTAGTTTTCTCATCTGTAAAATAGGTTTAATCGCGCCTTTCTCATATGGATGTTGTGGGGATTCAGTGTGATAATCCAAGTACATGTCCTAGAATACTCTGGCACATAGTAAGTACTCAGTAGATGATAGCTACGTTATTTTACTGTACATGTGTATATTGTCCATTTTGTGGATAAAATTATCACTGAAAATACAGGCTAATTTAAATGTGACCCTGAGCAATCAGAATTAAAATGTCCGTCTCCTTATAGATAGGAATCCCAAAGTCACATGCGGTTTTTTAAAATGTCTCATCCTGTTGGTCTTCTCCAGTAGCCTCATTAATCAAAGTTGAAAAGTCAGTCGTTACAGAAGCTCTTCCCTCCCACCCCAGCTCTTCCTCTGGGAGAGCACCCCCTGACATCTTCCTCTCTGTAGTGGCACAGGACCGCCACTACCCAGGAGACGGACGGCTTCCAGGTGAAGCGGCCGGGAGACGTGAATGTGCGGTGCACTGTCCTGCTGATGCTGGACTACCAGGTATCTGTGCTGCCCTGAGGAGGCCCAGCTTTCAGCCCCATCCCATCAGCAGTCTGACATTTAAAGGCAGTTTAAGTCTAGTTGCTTCCCTGGTGGCTCAGAGGTTAAAGCGTCTGCCTCCAATGTGGGAGACCCGGGTTCGATCCCTGGGTCGGGAAGATCCCCTGGAGAAGGAAATGGCAATCCACTCCAGTATTCTTGCCTGGAGAATCCCACGGACGGAGAAGCCTAATAGGTTATAGTCCACGGGGTTGCAAAGAGTCGGACACGACTGAGCGACTTCACCTTCACCTAAGTCTAGTTTCAGGGAATTTGCCATCAGACTGTTAGCTCCCTGCATATCTTTAAGGGGTAGGGTTTTGGTCATTTCTGAGTTCCTCTTCGTGTTTTTCTGCTCCAGAGAAAGCACAACTTGAATGCCTGTTGAACGGCATGAATGTGTGGCCACACCAAGTGCCCCGTAATAGCACATAGCTCACTAGTTTCACCTCTGTACCCTCGTTCTCTCCAGCCTCCTCAGTTTAAACTAGACCCTCGTCTGGCTCGGCTCCTGGGCATCCACACCCAGACCCGTCCGGTGATCATTCAAGCACTGTGGCAATATATTAAGACACACAAGCTCCAGGACCCACATGAGCGGGAGTTTGTCATTTGTGACAAGTACCTCCAGCAGGTAGGGAAAGTTTCCATTCTTTTCTCAAGTCCACTGCAGCACTAGTTGTACTCTTAGCTGCTTCTCCTCTTTCCCACAGATCTTTGAGTCTCAGCGTATGAAGTTTTCAGAGATTCCCCAACGGCTCCATGCCTTGCTTATGCCACCTGAGCCCATTATCATTAATCATGTCATCAGGTAAGCATGTGTATGCAAGGAAGTGGTGTGCTGGAGCTGGCTTGTACCACCTGCACAAGTCAGTTCTCAGAATTTTTAGGAAATTTATAAGCAGGTTGTTAAACACAGTCATTATTTAGGATTATATAAACTTGCGATTAAATACATTATATAAAAAATAAGTGTAAATGTACTCAGAAAGTCATCATATCTGAGTTATTATATTGGTTTACTGGTGTTTGGGCTTCCCTGGTGGTTCAGATGGTAAAGAATCTGCCTGCAGTACAGGAGACCCAGGTTCAGTCCCTGACTCAGGAAAATACCTGGAAAAGAGAATGGCAACCCACTCCAGTATTCTTGCCCGGAGAATTCCATGGACAGAGGAGCCGGGCCGGTTACAGTCCGTGGAGTCTCAGAGTCAGACATGACTGAGCAACTGACATACACATACTGGTGTGTGTTTTCGAAGTTACTTCTGTCTATTGTGTCTGTGTGGTGGAAATACTATCTAATGATGTATTACTGCACATCCCTTCCCAGTTCCTCGATGAGTGATACAATGTTGGCATCTTGAAATCAACCATGTTGAGAATATTTAAAACACAGAAATTAGCAAATGCTCCAAGTCAGGGCTTTTTCTTATTGTTCTTTCTCTCTTTTGGAGAATCCGTTATTAGAATCTATCAGCTCATCACTGATGAACTCCTGTCTTTTCTCTGGGTGGTAGGACATTCCAGTCTGAGACTCCAACTCCCGTTACCTCTGTCTGCTTTTCTGTTCAGAAGATGGATGAGCAAGGCATGTCTAGGCAGATACAGAGTGAAAGAAGGCACCTTCTCCTCAGAGCACCATTTCTTCTGGCTCTGCATAGGCTTTGCCTTCTTTCCCTTACTCCACATTAACTCCAGTAAAGCTTTCCTTTCACTAGACCCTGAACCATCATCACTCAGCTGATAGTAATTCCTACAACTCATACGCTGGGTCAGTAGAAGCTAGTTTGTCCTATATTCATGTGGTTAAATTTAGGCCACGTTTTATTTTGTGTGGTGTGTATTTACTTGAATGTATTTTCAGAGTCAGTTAAGTTTAATAAGTGAAGGTACTCTAGCAGTGGTCTTTTTGTGGGGAAGGAGAAACTTACTTTTCATTGGCTATCTTTTGTACCATTTGACTTTTTACTATTATTACTGAGGCTTATATGCAATATATTACACCCATTTAAAATCTGATGATTTTTGGCAAATGTGCACATCCTATAGCTACCACCACAGGGAGAGTACAGAGCACTTCTGTCACACCAGCAAGGTCTCCGGTACCCTTTTGCAGTCAACCCCTTGCCCTTCAGTCTAAGACTTGTGTAATTAGGTCTTAGGGAACAAGCCCTTTACCAGGCCCCCTTGGTTTCCTCCTCAGTGTTGACCCGAATGATCAGAAAAAGACAGCTTGTTATGACATTGATGTGGAGGTGGATGATACCTTGAAGACCCAGATGAATTCTTTTCTGCTGTCTACTGCCAGCCAGCAGGAGATTGCTACTCTAGACAACAAGGTAGGGGCCATGGCCTGGATAGCTGGGTGTTGCCAGCCCTCTATCACAGCTTCTTGGCTTCTTTGATTTTTGATGTTCGTTCAAAATATATTGATACCCAGTATATGCTGGGCATTCTGTTTGGTGCTGATTGGAGCCAGACACACACAAGTTCTGATTCTTAACTATACCTCTTAATAGCTTTGAGCCTCAGTTTCTGATCTGTGAAACCATAATGCCTATTTTTCTAAAGTTGTTATGAGGATTAAATGAGACAATGTATGTGAAGACATGACCTTGTATTTGGCACAGAAAAACAAATGACGGCTGCTGCTTCTATTGTTATTACCATGAACATTATTAGACATAGTCCGTGCAAGTAAAGCTAGAAAGGCTCTGGGAACACAAAGGGAAACAGGAAGGCTTTCTTGGAAGAGGTGATGCCCCAACCTAATCTTGAAGGACATGGGCGTCAACATGGGAGTTGGACCATAAAGAAAGCTGAGCACCAGAGAACTGATGCTTTTGAGCTGTGGTGTTGGAGAAGACTCTTGAGAGTCCCTTGGACTGCAAGATCAAACCAGTCGATCCTAAAGGAAATCAGTTCTGAATATTGATTGGAAGGACTGATGCTGAAGCTGAAACTCCCAATACTTTGGCCACCTGATGCGAAGAACTGACTCACTGGAAAAGACCCTGATGCTGGGAAAGATTGAAGGCAGGAGGAAAGGGAGATGACAGAGGATGAGATGGCTGGATGGCATCACCGAGTCAATGGACATGAGTTTGAGCAAGCTCTAGGAGTAGGTGATGGATAGGGAGGACTGGCGTGCTGCAGTCCATGGGGTATTGGACTGCAAGGAGATCCAACTAGTCCATTCTAAAGGAGATCAGTCCTGGGTGTTCATTGGAAGGACTTACGCTAAAGCTGAAACTCCAGTACTTTGGCCACCTTATGGGAAGAGCTGACTCATTGGAAAAGACCCTAATGCTGGGAGGGAATGGGGGCAGTAAGAGAAGGGGGCTACAGAGGATGAGATGATTGGATGCCATCACAGACTCGATGGACATGAGTTTGAGTGAACTCCGGTAGTCGGTGATGGACAGGGAGGCCTGGTGTGCTGTGATTCATGGGGTTTCAAAGAGTCAGACACGGCTGAGCGACTGAACTGAACTGAACCTGAGGATGTATTTATAAATTCAAGGATAATCTTAGTTTAACTGTAATGCTTACTCCTTGGAAGAAATCTATGACCTATGTAGACAGCATATTAAAAAAGAAGACATTTCTTTGCCCAGAAAGCTATGGTTTTCCCAGTAGTCATGTATTGATGTGAGAGTTTGAACATAAAGAAAGCTGAACACCAAAGAGTTGATGCCTTCAAACTGTGGTGTTGGAGAAGACGCTTGAGGTCCCCTGTAGTGCTAGGAAATCAAACCAATTGATCTTAAAGGAAATGAATCTTAAATATTCATTGGAAGGACTGATGCTGAAACTGAAGCTCCAGTACTTTGGTCAACTAATGCAAAGAGCTGACTCACTAGAAAAGACCCTGATGTTGGAAAAGATTGAAGGCATAGGAGAAGGAGACAACAGAGGACATGATGGTTATGTCACGTGATGGTCACTTACTCAATGGACATGAGTTTGAGCAAGCTCCAGGGAATGGTGAAGGACAGGGAAGCTTGATGTGCTGCAGTCCACAGGGTTGCAAAGACTCAGACACAACTGAATGGCTGAACAATGACAACTGGGACCAATTTAGATTTCTCAAATGAAGAGGTTTTGTAACTGAAAGAATAATTTTAACATTGGAAGTATGTATATGTCTGTCTCACTATAATCCTACTGCTTGTCATATTTCTTCATTGATTTTTCTGAGAGGATTCTCAAATGTCAGGCTATTTGTCATTCTTTTAATATACTTTTTGTATACCCACAAGCGGGGCAGGGTTGTGCTGACAAATTTGAGGAGATAACAGTTGCCTAAATAATTTAACAAGATGTACAGCTAATTTCCTGCTAGGATGGACAGGCTAGAAGTAACATGGATAACATAATTACTGTTAGATAAGAACTCTGCTTGGTTATTTGCATGTGATATATTATTTACTTATAAAACTGCTTAGAACTAAATGCAACCCATATATTTGTCACTTTGGAAAGTGAAGTTTAGAATTATTGAAAGGCAATTAGTAGGTTGTATGGACATGCTGTTCACGCTTGATCATGGCTATTCTTCATTCTTCAAATATATAAGTTAAAGATTATTAGGAATTAGAGAGAAAAAAAGATTGATTACAGGCAACCACAAAATGTATGACTAAATGATTTATAGAAGGATATTTACAAAGCACATGAGTAGTTAAAACAGTACTTCTTAAGTGATATTATAAAAATTGGGTGAATCATGCTCTAAAAAAGTGTACTTACTAAATTTTGTCACTCATTATAATAGCATACAACCCAGGAGGTAATGCATAAATTTTCTCAAAAACATAATTTCTTGTTTTCACTTATATGAACACTGGTTTTTGGAAGACTATTTCAAGGTTTAAAATACTGTTGTAAATTTAATTATTTCATATTTATTTTACTTTTCTATGTTTTCTTTTGCAATATATCTCACACTGCTTTAATGTTTTATATGAATTGAAACTTGATTGATTCTTGGAATGTCTTAAAAATTGCCTTTTAGAGTTTGTATTCTCAATATTTATTTATTATAAAGTATAATAAAATAACTGTGAATAACACATAAACATGATTGTTTAATTTATTAGAACACATTTAAAGCCTTCACTACCAGTCAGAAAAGCTCATTAAATTATACTGACTGTAGATGTCAGTATATATGGATATCATTATTTTAGTAAATCATTCTAAATCAACGTATTTATTTTATTATTTGCAAACCTCAGTAGCTAAACCTTATATAAAACTTATAAACAAAATAAGTTTTTGTTTTCTATTACCCATATTTTCACTCTTGGCAAAACAAAATACAGATTCTATAATTTGAGAGTATACTGTTTTACTCTGATGTTTAACCAAAATCATTAGATGTTGATTTCCAACTCTACTTAGCAAGTACTTGAGTATAAATGATGAGCTCCTTAAATACTTCTGACATTAAATAGCTGCTTTTACCATTTTACCAATTTTAATAAATATCCATTTCTACTTGCCCAGAAGAAATAATGTCTTGCCAACTGATTCTAAATTCAAATGCATGTTTGAATTTTACTAAATCTTATTTAACAATAAACAGTAAAAACCAACACTAACAACAATAACAGTAATATATGACTTGGTGGCTCTGTCACTTAATTGGATATAATTCTTAATTATTAAAATTGATTCCCGAGTATGTAAAATACACTCTTTTTTGTGTGTGTGTGGATTCTGTATTTAATTTTATTCAAACCACTTATTGTCAAAACCATCAGAGTATACAAAATGCACGTACATGGTCTCACTGAATGCATTTATTGAGAACAAAAGATAACTCAAATTTGGATTTCTTTTCTATTTCAAACAAATGAACCAATTCATTGCTGACTTAGGTACTACTATGAACTTTATGACTATTAGCATATGTTGGCTGACAGATGAGTACTGACCAAGGGGTAACATAACAAGTGTAAAGCAAATCCAAAGGTATTTGAGAAATATTTGTACTGTTATCATCCAACATTTATACTAATTTTTGTGTATTCTAAGAAAAGGCAATGGGAACCATATATTGACTATTTCTAAAGTTCTCAAGAGTCCTGGTATATACGATTCTGTGTACCAGAAATGCTACTTAAATGACTCATTTTAACAGTTTTCAGGTGGAGTCAGAATATGAGGCCAGACTTCTTACAGCACAACATCTGTGCACATGTCACACGTTCACATCACTTCTTATTCTCCCCATATGGACACGTAGCCATCATAGTGCACAAACATGAATTCATGCAGCTTAAATGGCCATGACAATGAGCCTTTCCTCTGCCAGCCTTACTTGCAAATAGAGTGCTCTGTTTTACACTTCTGAGTTTCACCCAGATGCTTTATCTGACACTTATGGACAATTTGAGTATTTGAGTATTATTTCTTTGAAAAAAATATGCCATTAAAGAAAGAAAAGTCTATATGTGTTGACAGGTGAAACTTTATTTGACTTGTAAAATCAGAAAGTAAATAAATATAACAGTGAAATTATGAGGTTAATAAAAAGATTTAGTGACCGATATTATACTAATCATTCAATTTAATGAAAAATTGTATTGTCAAGATGCACATGCAACTAGTACAAAGTATAAATACAATGTACATATAGATTTTTCAGTATGCTGTATATGTATAATCCCCACTATTTATTATTATTATTAGTAACTGGTAGAATTTGATTATCAAAAATAATATTGTTTTACATTTTTTTCAAATTAGTTATATTCTGTTTTGAATGGCTGATAAGAAGATGATTCCTGATATATACTTACCTTTCCAGTAGATGGTAGTGCAGATGTTCATAAGAGAACATTCAGTAATACAGATTTTGAAAGGAGAGAGATATTTGCAAATTTGAAAATAGTATAATAAACAAATGGTGTTAAATATTATACTAATTATGAGGAATGGGAAAATTATAAGAACAGAGGTATTTAGTCTAAAACTATATTTAAAAATGAAGTTTAGTGTGTGGGGGGGGGCATGGTGGAGGGGGGTGTATTGCTTCTAAGCAAAATAAACAAACAAAAAAAATAGTATCAAAACCAGAACATCAATTTCTAATGTGTACATATGCTTATCACTGTAAATCCAAATATTGCTATTTCAAAAAGGCCATTTGTAGCTCAGTCAGTAAAGAATTTTCCNAATGAAGTTTAGTGTGTGGGGGGGGGGCATGGTGGAGGGGGGTGTATTGCTTCTAAGCAAAATAAACAAACAAAAAAAATAGTATCAAAACCAGAACATCAATTTCTAATGTGTACATATGCTTATCACTGTAAATCCAAATATTGCTATTTCAAAAAGGCCATTTGTAGCTCAGTCAGTAAAGAATTTTCCTGTAGTACTGGAGACCCAGTTTTGATCCCTGGGTTGGGAAGATCCCTGGAGAAGGAAATGGCAGCCCACTCCATCATTCTTGACTAGAAAATCCCATGGATGGAGGAGCCTGGTGGGCTGTAGTCCATGGGGTCACAAAGAGTAGGTCATGACTGAGTGACTAACCCTTACATTTGATTTTATGTCTCATTGTCAACACATTATTAAATCACATATCTCCAATTTTTAGTCATCATTAATAAAATAACATTGATATCCTTTGTCTCTCTAGATTTTCCTATGCAAATGTTTCTTTCTCTTTAGTTTTGCTGATAATCATAGCATTCCCAGATATATTATTGATTTAATATATATTCCAAATTGGTAATACAGAAATGATAAAATATTCCAAAATCATTAGGTAGCTTATTTTAAAAAAAGAAGAAAAAATATAAGTTGGTAGATTTGTGAAAATAATTTTAATGCCAAAAATGTTTGAACAGGTTACAGGAATACAGAATTTTTTATCTATTTTGAAAATCATAAAGCCTTAGGGTGATTTGAAAGAAAACCCTCAGTTCAGTTCAGTTGTTCAGTTGTGTCCAACTCTTACGCAATGGGCTGCAGCATGCCAGGCCTCTCCGTCCATCACCAACTCTAGGAGTTTCCTCAAACTCATATCCATTGAGTCGGTGATGCCATCCAATCATCTCATCCTCTGTTGTCCCCTTCTGCTCCCGCCTTCAATCTTTCCCAGCATCAGGGTCTTTTCAAATATGAAAATGGGAGGGCCTGGTGCTGTTTTATTTAGAATGCTCACTGGCAGGATGGTGGGAGGTGAACTGTAAGGGGGTCAGATCTGGGGGAAGGAAGCCTAGGTGGGGAATGGTGCAATAATGCGCATGACGTATGCTACGGGCCTAACCTTGCCCTGATCGTGAGGTTGGACGTGAGTAGCGAGGTTTAGGGAGGTGTTGAGGTGGAACTGTAGGGATCTGGACACTGGATGGAGAGGTGGGATGAGGTGTGGGGGAGAAGAGGTGTTATGAAGACCTCCAAGTTTTCAGCTGGACTGTGCAGTTGTAGTCATTCAGATTGGGAGCAGGAGAAGCAAGTCTTGGGAAAAGGTAGTGATTTTGTTTTGGGGAGTTTAAGGTGTCTTGAGGTGTCAAGCAGATGCATCAGTAGGAGTTTAGAAAATGGACTGTGATCTGCAGCCTGGGGACTTGTTGCCCTGTCAGTGGTGCTGGAAGACGAGTAGGTGAAATTGCCAGGAGGAGCCTAGAGTATCAGCGAACAAAACCCACGGGCCACAGCTACAGAGACAGCCCTGTGTACCACTCCTTCTCTACCTGAGTTTCCAGACCCATTTGTGCTGTGGATTAAAAATTTCCCACGTAGCGTCATCCACAGTGGACATGGTGCAGGCTGTAAGGAAAACTCGACACACGGGCGGTGGACAGAGGCTGTGCCAGGCGCCAGAGCAGGTGGGGGCCTAGGCAGCAGTGCCATTTGGGGGCTGCATTCTGTTCCTTGGTTGGGAGTGGCACAAGGAGAAGTCATAGACTGCCTGCCACTTGACTTTGCTTTTCCCCAACGTGGAAATGTTACGAACTTCCCTTCCTTCTTCCTTTCAGATCCATGAGACAATAGAGACTATCAATCAGCTGAAGACCCAGCGGGAGTTCATGCTGAGCTTCGCCAGAGACCCTCAGGGTTTCATCAACGACTGGCTTCAGTCCCAGTGCCGGGACCTCAAGGTAGAGAACCGGGAACAGGTGCAGAGAGACTTGGGCCCGAGAGGCGCGCGTCTGCTCAGTGTCTGTAGCATGTGGTGGAGAGCCGGGGAGAGGCGAGGGGCCAGACTTTCTGCAGCGTGTTCTAGCAGGGAAATGGAAATGAAACCGTCAAGTGTTTATCTCATATTTACCGTGTGCTGTCACTGTGCTCACGTTGTAGGGGATACAGAGTGCAAAACTCGGCCCCTGCTTTCAAAGTAGCATCCATTCTGTTTGAGAAACCAGGCTAATGGGATTTTTAAAGTAGTAAATCATGTGCGACATTATCAGAATTTCGCCGGTACCAATAAGATAAAACAAAGGAGAAGGGAGATTGGTGAGACTAGGATAGCTTGGAAAGGCTTTCTGGAGAATTTGGGATTTGCGAGAGGGGTGCTCTCTGAGAGGAGCTCCCAGAGAGAGGAGCACCGCAAGCTCAGGCAGGAAGGCAGGAATGAGCACAGTATGTGAGACGCGCCCTCAGTTCTCGCCTGTCCTGTGCTGACTGCAGCCAGCCTGGCCAGAGGAGCAGGGGATGGGGGTGCCGGGAAGGATCCCTGAACAAGGCAGGGGCTTGTCCACAGCATGGGTGGCTTGGGGTGCTGTTTTAGTGGTTTGCTACGGCTGCTGTAGTAAAGCACCACAGCCCCCGTGGCTTAAACAAGGGAAATGGATGGTCTCACAGTCTGGAGGCTAGAGCCTGAAGTCACAGTGTCAGCAGGGTTTGGCTCCTTCCAAGGGTGGGGAGGGAGAGTCTGTCGCAGGCCTCTCTCCTGGCTTTTAGTCGCTCAGGTGGTCTCCATGTGTGTTCTGTTGTCTTTCCACTGTACGTGTCTGTCTCTGTGTCTGAGTTTCCCCTTTTTATAAAGATACCCATCATTGGATTAGGCCCACCCTAACGACCTTATCCTAACTTGATCATCTGCAGAGACCCTATTTCCAAAGAAGGTCATATTCACAGGTACCGGGGGGTTAGGATTTCCGTATCTTTTAGGGAACACTGTTCAGTCCATAACAGATGACAAGGAAGGAAACAAGCCTGTTCTCTCTCCCGCTTCCCGTTCTGTCTCAGGTCATGACTGATGTGGTGGGTAACTCAGAGGAGGAACGCCGAGCAGAGTTCTACTTCCAGCCTTGGGCCCAGGAGGCTGTGTGTCGATATTTCTACTCCAAGGTAGGCACCTAGGGTGCAGAGGAGAAACTGACAAAAGGCAAGGGGTCTGCACCTGGTGGGGGTCAGTGGCGTCAAGAACAACTTGTGGTTTGTCTCATCCTCCACTCCCTCCACTATTTTCTCCTTAGGTGCAACAGAGACGACAAGAATTAGAGCAAGCCCTGGGGATCCGAAATACATAGGGCTTCTCCCACAGCCCTGATTTGGCTGCACCGATTTCTTTATTGGGCCCTGTGCTGCCTGCCTCATGGCACCTGCCTTGGTCTTGCTTGGGGCTTTCCAGGGGATGCTGTCGGTTCTAAGACAACACCAGAATGAAGAGGGTCTCACGTGACACCGGCTCTCCTCTTCTCCCACCCCATCCCTTCCTATCCCCAGCTTCCCTTTGCCCCACAAAGTTCCCATGTGCCTCTCCCCTCCCCTGGTCTGCATAGGACCTCTAGATAGTATTAGAGAGAGAACCTGTAGTGGTAATCAGTGCATTGAATGGATTGGGCCTAAGGCCAAGTGGTCTTCAAGGGGACCAGCTACACTGATCCTGCCCTTCAGAGACCCAGGAGTTGGGAGCTATAGCCCCTTCTCCACGACTCAGGCCTGAGGGCACTCTATAAGCTAGTTGATCTTGGCTCTCCGGATAACAGAATCCAGTTTCCTTCCTTCCCTCCACAGGTTTGGAGCAAACTCTCCCTTCACTTGTTGCCCTCTAGCACTAAAGGAACCCTGGCTCTTGGGCTCCGCTGAGCCCCAGGTCAGTCCGCAGGCCTCCAGATGGGCCTCTGTCTCAGTGCTCCTCCCCTCCCTTACAGGGCGTCCACATCAGTATTAGAGTTTGTTCTCGTAGTATTGCTCCCTCCCAGCACACTCCCTGTAGCTGCTGTTGAGGATTCCCTCCTGTCTGTCCTAACTGAGGGCATTCGGGTGGGGGAATCTTGCCTTTCCCTGTCAGAGCCCCGGGGACCTCACCTAGGGTGCTGTCATTGCCAGCAGAGGCTGTTCCTTTCTGCTGTAGCGTGGAGGTGTGATTCATTCATTCACTCCACCCTGCCTCCCCCATCCCTTCTTGGAGAAACAGGCCTGCAATCAAACGGGTAAAAGCCCTGGGCCATCCCTGTCTTCCTGTCCCTTGTCTGCCCAGTTGACACCAACTGGTGACTGCTAGGGCACTGAGGAGTGAAAGCGCCTAGGGCTGGAGAGCGCTCTGACTTGGGTTTGTGACTCTTCCCTCTCCCTGCCTCACAGGATTGTGACTCCCCAGCCCCCGCCCTCAAAGCTTCAGACCCCTCAGGTAGCAGCAGGACCTTGTTGTGTGATCTTGGCCCCTTGGAACTGAGATGGTTTTGCATCTTTCCAGGAGAGCCTCAAATTCTTCCAGGTTGTATCACCCCCCCGCCGAGTTAGCATATCCCAGGCTCGCAGACTCAACACAGCAGGGTGGGAGAGAGCTGGGCACAGAGGGGGAGTTCCGTTCGGCATGGGCTGTAAACCTGCAGAACTGATATAGCCCCTGCTTCCCCACCCCCTCCTCAGGCTCCTGCGAGCACATCCCCCAGCCCTGTATCCCTGCCTGTTCCACGCTGGGGACAGCAGGACTCTCCCCATCTCCTTCCAGTCATTAATCCCCCCCGTCCCCGAAAGGTTCTCCCCACAGTGACACTGGACAACCTCTGTCCCTGGGGCTGGAACCATGAGAAGGAAGCTCAGCACTCCTACAGTGTCCCTGTTGAAGATAACTGTTTTTATTAACTGAATTATTATGTTTTTTTCACGGACCAAAATTTTTTTTGTACTGCCCCCTTACCAGTGTCACCGAGTTTTAATAAAAGACTCTTCTGAAGAATGGGTGCCCCTCCGTGCTGACGGAGAGCTCGTCCCTGAGTGTTCTCCAGTGCCATTAGCCGTGCTCGTGGTGTTTGTTCATTTGACAAATGTTTATTGAGCACCTGCTGTGCGCCATCTGTGGTTCCAGGCACTGAGGATATGGTGGAAAATAAGGTTTCTACCCTATGGGTCTCAAAGTTTTGCCTTAGAGCTTGTTCTGTCAGCCCCAATGGTCCAAGCAGGGCAGATGCTGGCTGAGATTAGCAGGCTTCATCACTGCATCTGAGTCCTGCCCTCAGTTCCTGTTAAGTGGCACTGACATCCTCTCCCTTGCGCTTCTGCGCTCCCCAGGGCACCCACTGGCTCAAATGCACTATCCTTGGGCACCTGTGATCCTTTACGCGCGAGGACCCTGCGCCTCTAGCGTGCTCAGGGCGCCCATCTGCACACGGGCCAGGGCTGTTTCAGGGCTAGACATTCGTGTTCTCTGTGCCTGCCACTCTTTAACGCTCCACTTTCTCAACCCTGAGTAAGATTTTGGTTCTTAAGACTGGCGTGGATGTGCTCTGCTATCATCCTTGTACTGTAGATGGCCAACCCCTCACTGGTAGAGCTAACACTCTCAGGATTGGTTCCTAGTAGCAGAAGCAATGGCACCCCACCCCAGTACTCTTGCCTGGAAAATCCAATGGACGGAGTAGCCTGGTGGGCTACAGTCCATGGGGTCGCTAACAGTCGGACAGACTGAGCGACTTCACTTTCACTTTTCTCTTTCATGCATTGGAGAAGGAAATGGCAACCCACTCCAGTGTTCTTGCCTGGAGAATCCCAGGGATGGGGGAGCCTGGTGGGCTGCCGTCTATGGGGTTGTCTCTTATACACATCTAGATGTGTATAAGAGACAGGTTNCTTCACTTTCACTTTTCTCTTTCATGCATTGGAGAAGGAAATGGCAACCCACTCCAGTGTTCTTGCCTGGAGAATCCCAGGGATGGGGGAGCCTGGTGGGCTGCCGTCTATGGGGTCACACAGAGTCAGACACGACTGAAGTGACTTAGCAGCAGCAGCAGCAGCAGCAGAAGCAGGAAATTCTGCCTCTGTTGCTGTCATAATAGGCTTGCTTCCCACTGGGTGGCTCTTTGCTTTCCTCCTCTGTGCCATTATCTAGGTTGGTTCTAACCAAGAAGGGAATTTAGGATACAGGACGAAGGCAACCACATTTCAAAACTGTAACTAAAAAGTTAACCTTTGCTTCCGTGGATGTGAATACTCAAGTATTGCCTATGTGCAGTCAAACCCAGCAAGGATGCAACTACTGTTCCCAGTCTGGAATGAGGGGGTTTATCAGACTTGAGTAGGAAAAGCAGAGAGAAGTGTGTGTGGGTGATAACTTGGAGTGGAAAAAATTGATGTCAAGGACATTGAAATGGCATCTGTTTTCACCCAGGCTAATTACATGTGTAATGAATGGCTGATGAACCATTATTAATTTCAAGCAAATAATCTACAGTTTGCTCTTGGGAAAAGAACTCTTGTGTAACAGATAAGTTCCTGTGACAAGCCAATTCTGAATCTCTGCACACTTCATTCCTATATAAATGAACAAACTCTTTGTCTCCCTACTACTAAAAATGGTAGGGAGAAAATGAGAGATGGAAACATTTAGGCAAAAACTCGAGGTTATTTTATGCATAAACATCCATTCTTTGGGGTTCTCATCCTATGTGCCAGGGACAGAAGCATTCTTTCTCTTCATCACCCATAATCAGAGCTCCCAGCTGGCAGCCTGGCACTGGTGCCTTTTTCTCGATGCCAGTGCAATAACAGTAATCTGTAGGAAGCTGGCTCTGTAGTAGGCTTAATTTTGTTCCTAAGAGAAATCAGCTACTGATTTCATTGATGTCCCTGTAAGGGAACTCCCTGGCCATGGGAGAGAGTATGGTGGGCTTTTCCAGGGCAGTCCCTAGAACTTAGAAAACCATTTCTCCCCAGTTTTGATCTCAGGGCCACTGACACTGATTCACTGGTTGCACACAGACTCCCCTCTGGCCCAGTACTTATCACAGTTTGCGGCCAGCAACAACCCAGTGGGACGGAAACACCCACTCAGCAGTTGGCCAAGTCAGGAGGTCAGCACGTGAGCACACAGTGGTTTCTGCCTTCCAGGCCAAGGTGCACAGACAGCTGGAGTGTTACGGGCCTTTGCCCTGCTCTCCACATCAGCCTAGAAACCGAAGCTTGCTGCTTAAACATTGCTGTGGGCAACGTAGAGCCTTGAGCTACTCAGTGTGTCCCTTGCATTCTCCCTCCTCCCAGAAGCACACACCCCACTTAGTCTCAGTTACAGCATCTGAGACCACAAGGCTCTACAAGGCTCACAGCTGCCCCAGGTCCTGCCTCCCTCCCCTTTCTGGCTTCTGCAAAAGAGCCACTAACCTGAAGGAGCCCCTGGCATGGTAGTAGCTGGGAAACCCGAGAGAAGTGAAGGAAGCTCAGTGCCTCTCAAGGACAGTGAACACTTGGACTGCCTTCCTTCTTCTGTCTTCCTCAAGCCGAGTCTGCGAAAGACTTGTGGACCACTTTGCCTCCAACTTTAACCCTTCCTGCCCTCCTTTCTGGAAGGCATTCAGGTGAGGAGAGGCCCACTGGTGGGTTCTGTTTCTCAGGCTAGTGGGGTCTTCTTATCCTTTGGCTGCCCCCAAAGCAGGCCCTCCCCTCACCTTCTGCGTGGTCTTACCTTACGTAAAAGGGCTCACACCCTCCACCTCACTCACGCAAAGTGCTGCAGTGGAGCTAGAGTGGGACCAGTGACACGTGACCCATCACTGCCAGAGGATAAACCTGCAGAGCAGTTTTGGGGTCCTGGGAGATCATGTGGGGCAATTTCTACCTTGGAAAAGCAAGCATGCCTGTGTCTGCTGCTAGGACTGAATACAGCTTGTTCCAGGGCTAGGGGACAGAAGGGAATGCAGGGGACTGCTCACTTGTTCCTTATCTGGGCTTGCTCTTGGCAGACCTCAAGATGAGCCCATTGTGGGGAGGGAGGGGGGTGAGGACCTGGGCTGGAGCCAAGGGAAGAAGCCTGCCAGCACCGTCAGCTGGCAAACCTAAGAGGAAAAGCGGGCCTGGTCTGTGCCCCATTCCTGTTCCCCACCTGTCTCTCCCCTTTCCCCCCTTTCCCTGGCCCTGCCAGACTGTCTCCCTGGGTGCCCGCCTTCCCTCCCCTGGAGGGCGGGGCTTGGCTGCACCCACGTGTGTTGGAGTTATATGCTCCCAGCCAGCAGGGGAGCTGGGGAGAGTGGCACCCAGCTGGCGGCTCAGGCAGAGAAGCAGCACCATGACCGGCAAGAAAATCTGCATTGTAGGCTCTGGCAACTGGTAAGCAGCTCTGTCAAGGAGTGTGTTGGGGGCAGGGGGGGCTCCCTCAAGTCTTCAACAGCATCATCTTTCAGGATTTGAAATAGCTCCACTGGAATTCCATCACCCCCACTAGCTTTGTTCATAGCAATGCTTTCCAAGGCCCCCTTGACTTCACATTCCAGGATGTCTGCCTCTAGGTGAGTGATCACACCATCGCGATTATCTGGGTCGTGAAGCTCTTTGTTGTACAATTCTTCTTTGTATTCTTGCCACCTGTTCTTAATATCTTCTGCTTCTGTTAGGTCCATACCATTTCTGTCCTTTATCGAGCCCATCTTTGCATGAAATGTTCCCTTGATATCTCTGATTTTCTTGCAGAATTCTCTAGTCTTTCCCATTCTGTTGTTTTCTTCTATTTCTTTGCATTGATTGCTGAGGAAGGCTTTCTTATCTCTTCTTACTATTCTTTGGAACTCTGCATTCAGATGCTTATATCTTTCGTTTTCTCCTTTGCTTTTTGCTTCTCTTCTTTTCACAGCTATTTGTAATGGCTCCTCTGATAACCATTTTGCTTTTTTGCATTTCTTTTCCAGGGAGATGGTCTTGATCCCTGTCTCCTCTACAGTGTCACGAACCTCTATCCATAGTTCATCAGGCACTTTGTCTATCAGATCTAGTCCCTTAAATCTATTTCTTACTTCCACTGTATAATCATAAGGGATTTGACTTAGGTCATATGTTAATGGTCTAGTGGTTTTCCCCAGTTTCTTCAATTTAAGTCTGAATTTGGCAATAAGTAATTCATGATCTGAGCCACAGTCAGCTCCCGGTTTTGTTTTTGCTGACTATGTAGAGCTGCTCCATCTTTGGCTGCAAAGAATATAATCAGTTTGATTTTGGTGTTGACCATCTGGTGATGCCCCTGTGTGGAGTCTTTCCTTGTGTTGTTGGAAGAGGGTGGTTGTTATAACCAGTGTGTTCTCTTGGCAAAACTCTATTAGCCTTTGCCCTGCTTCATTCCGCATTCCAAGGCCAAATTTGCCTGTTACTCCAGGTGTTTCTTGACTTCCTAATTTTGCATTCCATTCCCCTATAATGAAAAGGACATCTTTTTGGGGTGTTAGTTCTAAAAGGTCGTGTATGTCTTCATAGAACCATTCAACTTCAGCTTCTTCAGCATTCCCTGGTATCTCTAATTTTCTTGAAAAGATCTCTAGTCTTTCCCATTCTATTGTTTTCCTCTATTTCTTTTTATTATCATTGAGGAAGGCTTTCTTATCTCTCCAGCCATTCTTTGTAACTCTGTATTCAAATGGGTATATCTTTCCTTAATCTACTAATTTTGTTATAATCTGATAATTTGGTTATCTAATCTTATATTTGATTCTTTTTTTAATGTGAATCCTGCAAATTTTCTTCTATGATTTATTATAAAATTAATTGAAACGTGGTTTACTTTTTTAAAAGTTTTAATATTAAGCCTGAGTTTTATCTTATCCTGTTATAGAATTTCATTCTAAATAAGATATAATTCAATCTCATGCATTTGTAATGCTTCCCAGCTAGTCAATATAGCCCTTATTATGATAATTTTCATCATTATGTATATACATCATAGTTACTTGTACTGCTTACTCTATTAGTGTTGATATACACAAATATTTCTGAAAACACATAGAAATTACTGTGGGTAAAAGTGAACGATTTGAGGCTGGAGGAGAGATAACTATTATTATACATGATATGAATTTTTAAAGTGCATGTTGTAGTATTCTACTGAAAAGAAAAGGAATCCATGAATGTGAACTAGTTATTAATTCATAGCCTCATAAATAATAGACTTTCTGTTTCTGCATATTATTTGATATTGTTTTAAACTAGTAAGAACAATTATTTCCTGCTATCTTAGATATTTTAGAAATTGTGTTCTTATGAGCAATAGTGACATGTTCAAAGGGTTAGAATAAAATTTTTAAAGCTTGTATTCAAAAATTATCAATTTAGCAGGGAAAAAAATGAAAAAAAATTAACTTCTTCTAAATGGAAGAGTTAGTTGGGACTATTCATAGAATAATGACCTTCACTCTAGGGCCTTAGATACCTAGAGTCCTTCAAGATAATATTTGGATGAAAAGAAATATATTATTATAACACATAACTGAAGAAACCATGCACTTATACATACAGCAACTTGAAGGTTTACTGTAATGTTGCGTGTGTGTACACCTATTTCTTAATGGCATTCTAGGTCTATAGGGGGGAAGGCAATGGCACCCCACCCCAGTACTCTTGCCTGGAAAATCCAATGGACGGAGTAGCCTGGTGGGCTGCAGTCCATGGGGTCGCTAACAGTCGGACAGACTGAGTGACTTCACTTTCACTTTTCTCTTTCATGCATTGGAGAAGGAAATGGCAACCCACTCCAGTATTCTTGCCTGGAGAATCCCGGGGATGGGGGAGCCTGGTGGGCTGCCNGGGGAAGGAAATGGCACCCCACCCCAGTACTCTTGCCTGGAAAATCCAATGGACGGAGTAGCCTGGTGGGCTGCAGTCCATGGGGTCGCTAACAGTCGGACAGACTGAGCGACTTCACTTTCACTTTTCTCTTTCATGCACTGGAGAAGGAAATGGCAACCCACTCCAGTATTCTTGCCTGGAGAATCCCGGGGATGGGGGAGCCTGGTGGGCTGCCGTCTATGGGGTCGCACAGAGTCGGACACGACTGAAGTGACTTAGCAGCAGCAGCAGCAGGTCTATAGGCACACACATGTCAGTAAAACTATGACAGGAAGTGTGAATTACTTGGAATGGACATAAAATAAACCATTTCAAGTGGCATGTACAAAAAACTGGTTCCAACACACAAAACTGGTTACTTCAGCAATGATTGCAGTGTGGCAGGAATGAGATGTAAGTCACCATGTGTAAGTCAGATCCACTAATATCAGAGGGAGTTAAAATAGAGTATTCTGTACTACATTCTGCACAGCAGTTCGTCATTGTGTTGGGTTGATCAATGTTATTAGTTCCATAACATCTCATGCAAAAACCTGAACAAACTTGTTAACCAACCCAATATCAGGGTTCTCCAGAGAAAGAGCCCAAAGTGTATCTGTGCATGGAGAGGTTTGTTTACATACAGAGATTTACTTTGCAGAACTCATGTATATAATTATTGAGTCTAAAAGCTGAAGTTCAATGTGAAGGCCATCAGGAAGAGACCCAGTAGAGAGTTGATGTTGCAGTTTGTGGCTCCAAAGGCCATCTTGCTGCCAAAATCCCTTCTTGCTAGGGGGATGGCAGTCCTTTGTCATATTCAGGTCTTCAGTGGATTAGATGAGGCCTGCCTACATTATGGAGAATGATCTTCTTTACTCAAAATCCCCTAATATAAATAGTGCATTCTCAGTTGCTCAGTCATGCCTTACTCTTTGCAACCCCATGGACTGTAATCCACCACGCCTCTGTCTATGGACTTTTCCAGGCAGGAATACTGGAATGGGTTGCCATTTCTTCTCATCCAAAACCACCCTTGCAGAAATATACAAAATGTTTGACCACATACCTGGGCAGCATGGCTCAGCAAAGTTGATACACAAAATTAACCATCTCAGTTATTTTGCAAAACAGATAAAGCATCACCTTTTCATTCTTTGGGTCTTTAATGGTACCACTAATTCCTATAATTATAAGATTCATTACTGCATGTAATTTTACTCTCTTGGCTAAAATGTTAAGGGACATTCTCTGGGACTTCCACACCATAATATCCCTTATTCCACAGCTTTGTGAACCAATGTGAGAGTTCTAGTTAAGTGTATAACTCCTATGAATGAACTTGTGAAATTCTCATGTTTAATTCTCAGAGAAATAATTGTTAGACAGATCCGTATACCTATCAGGAACACTGTATGACAGACTTGGAGTAAACTTAATTTATCCCCTGGTCTCCATAAGCCCTCACTCTAACATGATAGTACTTTGGATACTTAATTTTCAGTGTCAGATCTAACTTCAAACAGTTAGAATTCAGTGTATTATCCTTTTCCCAGTACACAGTCCGGCAAATGGCCCCGGGACTCTCTGGGGAATACAAGTATCTAATGTACAATGGTATTGCACAGCACTTCCTCCATAGGTGCCAGCCTTCCATTCAGTCTATGGACTCACAAGTCAGTGAACCAACTCGGTTGTAGAAAATGGGTGAGGGACAATAGTTTTCCATTGCAGTGACTTATGTCAAGTTTCCACTCACATTTTTTCCCCCAATTATATAATTGAACAATACCCTAGTAAGTTATATATAAATCTTGTCACAAGGAGAACCATGGTGTACTAATCATTGCCAAAAATGCCTGTGGAACAAGGTACCATGACAGCCAATGTAGCGTTGCTAAGCATTATACTATTTATAACTTTTAGTTCAGCTTTGCTTCTCACGTTTACCTGAGTTCTGTTCTGCATTATCCTTCTTGATACTACAGAGTCCAGTGATCTCCCATCTTCCAGAATGTAGCCAACTTTTAAGCTTTTCCTTGTTACTCTTTGCCTTGTCACTAATGTATTGTTTCACCTGCTTGAACAGCTTTGGATCTTCTGGGCTGCCCTATGGACACACATGAGGTGTAAGTTCTCTAATCTTATAAATCTGTCCATATCATATCTTATAAAACTTTCATATCAGCCCAGACTTTTGGACTTCATCAGTGCCTTACCAAAAACAGTCCTAACACCTCTACTTCACTTGCTGTGGGCCACAAGGCAAGCTTCAAGGATTTGTCCCAATATGTGCATTTGGGCCATGTGTTTCTGCCTGAATCAAATTCTCCACTTATCTAGCTGTATGTTGCCTCCTCCTTGACTTTGAACTAATGAACTGAGTATACCCCCATAGGTTTAATTTTGGCCCTTGCTATAGTTTATTAACTAGGTACTCTAGTCCTTGGGTAGATAGCTATTTCATCCCAAAGCAGAGATATCTTAATATCTTCTGCTTCTGTTAGGTCCATACCATTTCTGTCCTTTATTAAGGCCATCTTTGCATGAAATATTACCTTGGTATTTCTAATTTTCTTGAAGAGATCTCTAGTCCTTCCCATTCTATTGTTTTCCTCTATTTCTTTGCATTGATTGCTGAGGAAGTCTTTCTTGTTTCTTCTTGCTATTCTTTGGAACTATGCATTCAGATTCTTATATTTTTCCTTTTCTCCTTTGCTTTTCACTTCTCTTCTTTTCACATTTATTTGTAAGGCCTCCTCAGGCAGCCATTTTGCTTTTTTTTGCATTTCTTTTCCATGGGGGTTGTCTTGATCCCTGTTTCCTTTACAATGTCGCGTACCTCCATCCATAGTTCACCAGGCACTCTATCTATCAGATCTAGTGCCTAAAATCTATTTGTCACCTCCACTGTATAATCATAAGAGGTTTGAGTTAGGTCATACCTGAATGGTCTAGTGGTTTTCCATACTTTCTTCAATTTAATAGTACTGACATTAGTAGTATTGTAATATTGTTTGTATTTGTAACATATGTCTTTCACATTGAATTTATATTTCTATTGCATTTGATCATTAACAATAAAGCATTACATGTCTTTTTGTAGTATTTACAGTGTTTTTATTCAACATTTAATGCTACGGTCCTTCAGTTACAGGAATACTCACCCAAGCATGCATGTAACCTATCATTGGCTAGGCTTCTCTTCCAACCAACTTCTGGACTGAAGAACAGTGCCCTACTTGAAGGCTATAGAATCAGTTTTCCATTCCCGCCTTAATCCTTAGTGCAAGGGTAACCTCCAAGTGCTTGTAACTTTCATGCTGTCAACATGTGAATCATGGGTAGGCTAGTGTTCAAATTGTTCATCAAACATACTATAACACTGCCAGTCCAGGGGAAGGATGATACTAACTCCTCCCTGATATTCTATGGAATATATAAATCCAACCTCTCCCCACCCCATAGTTTAACTATGGCTAACAAATCTCTTTGAGGAATGATAGGACATGCTGCTGCTGCTCCTACTGCTAAGTCACTTCAGTTGTGTTTGACTCTGTGTGACCCCATAGATGGCAGCCCACCAGGCTCCGCCATCCCTGGGATTCCCCAAACAAGAACACTGGAGTGGGTTGCCATTTCCTTCTCCAAGGCATGAAAGTGAAAAGTGAAAGTGATTTATCTAATCCTCTAATCCTCTGCCTCTTCCTTGCAGGAACAAGTCAAGAGTAAAGGGTAGCAGTGATCGTGGGACAGAGAGTATGGGGGTGGAGGGGAGGCAGGGTGTGAGACATCAAGGAATGTGAAGAGATATATCAGGTACACATCCTGGGAAGACAACATAAGGAGATGGAAGGTGGGTGGGACTATGGTGCGCCAAGTGGCCAAACTCCTAGCTCATATTTAATTATCTTATTGGAATTTACTTGAAAAACAAATTCAAAGGTATATTTGTTAACAGTTTTAAGATAGTGAACAGAGAATTTAATTCCCAGCATGGAAGTCCTTTTGAGCATGGACCCTGTGCAACTGCATTGATCACATACCTATAAAGCCAGCCTGATTTCTACATGTATGGGGTTGACAAACCCCATACATGTAGCAAACCCCACTTCTCTTTATCTAGTTTTGGAATATCAATCAGCTGCAACAAATAAAAAATAATTCCATTTGCAACAACATGAATGGACCTAGAGATTGCTATATTGAATGGAATCAGACACAGAAAGACAAGTATCATATAATATCTCTTATATGTGGAATCTAAAAAAAGGTACAAACCAACCCACTTCTCTTTATCTAGTTTTGGAATATCAATCAGCTGCAACAAATAAAAAATAATTCCATTTGCAACAACATGAATGGACCTAGAGATTGCTATATTGAATGGAATCAGACACAGAAAGACAAGTATCATATAATATCTCTTATATGTGGAATCTAAAAAATGGTACAAACCAACTTATTTACTAAACACAATTGTAGAGTCATTGATGTAGACAACATACTTATGGCTACCAGGGGGCATGGGATGGATAAATTGAGAGATTGGTGTTGACATATACACACTATTACATATGAAAATAGATTACTAGTAAGGACTACTATATAGCACATGGAACTCTACTCAATATTGAGTAATGGCCTATATGGGGGAAAAAAAAAGTCAAACAATACCGCCAGTGGATAAATATATTCCCTTTGCTACACACCTGAAACTAACATGACATTGTACATCAACTATACTCCACTAAAAATCCACTTTCCCCCACCAAAAAGAGAGATAATTGATTCTTTACAATGTAATTCAAGTAGTATTTGTCTAGCAAACCATGTACTCTTGTCCAATGTTCCATATTTGTTAATACAACAATTAGAAATAAAGTTTCCATATTTAACCAAGAATAAAATTAAAACTCAATGCAAAAGTATAATAGAATTCAGCAGAAAGTGAAATATTATAAACTTTTTCTCTGAACTAGGCCTTGAAATATGAATGATAGAATATCAATAGATGAAGCTCAGAAAGGCATATATACATTATGTAACTGAAGGTCATTGCATTAATTTAATGACTAGTATGGAAATTCCATTTCAAGTGTTGTTGCTTACAAAATTTATATTCCTGAGTAACCTGCTTGTTGTCAAGAGTAACTCCTAAGGTAATTTGATATTGCTTTTCCCCTGGAATCCATATTCATATTCATTCACATTCTCTGAAACACATATCATAGTAACAGAGATATAACATCAAATTTTAATTCCATAGAAGTTTTGAATTTTTGGTCTCAGTTCTATTTCAGGCTGACGCATATAACAGAAAACTGAAGTCACATCTAGGGGATAGATCTTTCTATAAGCAAGTCTGACAAAAGATTTAAGGAGGGGCCCACATCCACTAGATGAGGCAGTGAAAAGCTCATTTAAGAAGATCAATCAGGAAATAATTAGCCTCAGGATATTTGAAAGTGACATAGCCAGTTTGGGATTAGAGGTGAGAGAGAGAAAAAGAGGGTCAAGGTTCCTGAGAATGTTCTTATCTCTAAAAATCCTTACTTAGTCTCCAAGGAATAGGACCTGTCTGTCATCCTAATTTTTAAAAGTCTTCCTCAGATACAAAATTTTACTTCCCTTTCTCTTTGTTAAAATAGAAAAAAAAATGAGCTCTTTTTATGACCTGTCAATAAAATGGTATCACACATTTCTTCAAATATAAAGTCTATTGTTTTATATGAGGAATGAAGGTTGTAAATCAAGATNATAGGACCTGTCTGTCATCCTAATTTTTAAAAGTCTTCCTCAGATACAAAATTTTACTTCCCTTTCTCTTTGTTAAAATAGAAAAAAAAATGAGCTCTTTTTATGACCTGTCAATAAAATGGTATCACACATTTCTTCAAATATAAAGTCTATTGTTTTATATGAGGAATGAAGGTTGTAAATCAAGATGAAAGACTGTTAGCAATTAAAATTTTATGACATTTGCAAAAGATAAGTGAAATGGTTTAAGAAATAATTATACTGTAACAGGTAATATTGGCTAAAAAGGCAAACTGGCTAAAGTTGAACTTATAAAAATCTGAAACAACATATTTATTCAGAGCTCCAGAATCATATTGGTTCAGCTCCAGAATCTGAAAGGACTTACACACAAGTTGGCATTTGTACAAATTATGGTCCATCTGAAACATGCCAGGTCATCCTTTTCTTTTCTTTCTTTCGATTTTCATTATTTTTTCTAATGTTTATGATCCCTTTTGACTTTACATCTTTCTTTCTCATGCTCTTTTATTTTCTAAATATTTTATTTCTCTTTTAGCTAAATGCAAAATTTAATTGCCTTTTTCTTTCAGATATCAAAAGAAGTATGCTATACAATCAGCTGGTAATTTCTTCTTATGAGATCATTTGGTTGATTCCCCTTTATGTTTTGTTATTTTAATTGACAGCTGTTATATTACAGAAAAAAATAGACATTAATAATATACTTTACTTATAATTCTGTTCTTGCTCCTGCATTCCTGTGCTCTCTGATAAGCTTGCTCATTGATATTTAATACATTTTTCAAGCCTTTATATTTATTGGTCCACTTCTTTCCCTTCACAATAAACATAAAAGTCCAGCTTCAATTTATCTTGGTGCCTTTTCTTCCTTCCTTTCCATAAAATTTATAAACAAATTTAGTGCTCAAACACAGAAGCCATATTAGTCCTTATGGTGTGCATATGATTTCCTGATTAGTGCTTACACAAGGGATTTAGGGAATGACTACAAAGTGGAAGGATAATAGAAGACACATTCTCTTCCTTATTTGCTTGCTGTTGCTCCCACAACAAATCTCAGCAGTTTGGTGGCCTCAGCTTCTGCCTTCTTTTAGCATTCTTAGAAGCAGCATTACTGCACTACCTAGAAAGGCCAGCAGCACTGTGACCTGCACACTATGAAATCTGATGAACACAAAATTCTTCAGTTGAAATTAGCTTTATGTACTGATTATTTTTGTTTGTTTTGTGTTCTTTATGGCTTGTTTAACTCTCATAAGGGGAAAAGGGCTCATAGCTACTCCCTGCAACTACCTCTGGTTTCACTCTGTTTTTGTTCTGGTCTCAGTACTATAATAGGCACATAAGCTATTGTCAAATGAAATGCCTTCTGTTTAAATATTTACCATGTATTCAGTTTCCTGGCTGATACGGTAGCTGTAAACTAAATTCAAAATCTTAAAGCATGACCATTTAATAAGGGGAAAAGGGCTCATAGCTACTCCCTGCAACTACCTCTGGTTTCACTCTGTTTTTGTTCTGGTCTCAGTACTATAATAGGCACATAAGCTATTGTCAAATGAAATGCCTTCTGTTTAAATATTTACCATGTATTCAGTTTCCTGGCTGATACAGTAGCTGTAAACTAAATTCAAAATCTTAAAGCATGACCATTTAAAATACAGAAATAAATCATTGTCAAAGGTTACTTTTATAGCCCCTTTGGACCAGAATCTGAATTTTTTTCCCTGCACAATGACATTTGCATCAGTTCTTGCAATTAGTTTTTGATTTGCAGGTCAGAATTTATTCTTAAATTCTTCAGTTTAAATTAGCCTTATGTACTGATTATTTTTGTTTGTTTTGTGTTTTTTTATGGTTTCTTTGACTCTCATAATGGAAAATGGCTTTTGGAAAATTGTTCTTAAAATACAGTTAACTGTGTGCTTCATATCCAACGATTTTTGTAACATCAACGAAGATGCTATTGTAGCCAGAATTTGAGCAACTGACATAGTAAGAATGTTCTATACATGTTGTAAAAATAATAACTATAATAATTTATTAAAATGTGTTACTCTTGCAATAATGTTAATAAAATATTATGAGTTTACAAGTTATTAATCATCTAAGTTGCATGCTGTCAATTATAATTGCACATATAGCTTAGTTAAGCTTCCTCATCGGGGAAAGCAATGGCACCCCACCCCAGTACTCTTGCCTGGAAAATCCAATGGATGGAGTAGCCTGGTGGGCTGCAGTCCATGGGGTCGCTAACAGTCGGACAGACTGAGCGACTTCACTTTCACTTTTCTCTTTCATGCATTGGAGAAGGAAATGGCAACCCACTCCAGTATTCTTGCCTGGAGAATCCCAGGGATGGGGGAGCCTGAGATGTGTATAAGAGACAGCCCTNGCCTGGTGGGCTGCAGTCCATGGGGTCGCTAACAGTCGGACAGACTGAGCGACTTCACTTTCACTTTTCTCTTTCATGCATTGGAGAAGGAAATGGCAACCCACTCCAGTATTCTTGCCTGGAGAATCCCAGGGATGGGCGAGCCTGGTGGGCTGCCGTCTATGGGGTCACACAGAGTCGGACACGACTGAAGTGACTTAGCAGCAGCAGCAGCAAGCTTCCTCATAATGTATCAATGCCTCAAAATATATTAAAAAGTCCTACAGTAAATTCAAAAAAAGGTGCCTTGTTCAAATTTTATTTGACATATAATATGATTTAATGTCAAATTAATGTTATTTGTCAATTAATCGAAGCAGACAATATTTTTAAATTGTTTTATATTACTCAAACTTTTCTAACAAAATATATTCTTCATTATCTTTAAACTATAGTTTTGCTACATTTACTTTTTGAAGAGTAAAAATTGCAATCTTTGGGATATCAATTATTTTTAATCCATAATTTCATCTATTAATTTTACTAGGATGAGACAAGTATTGCTCATGATGGATTAAATAATTCAATTATTTATTTATGTATATATATATATATACATTGTATAAATTTTTTAATATATAGTAAAGCTAATGACATCTCTACTAAATCTCTGATATAAAGATGGGATGGTTGAGCAAGATCTAATTTTCAGCATTGGGAAACACAGAGCAAGATTTAAGAAATAAAACACTGTCTGTTGGACAGATATGGGAGGCATCTGCCTGAAAAAGATTCATTATATATATACTACATACATGGACACTCTTCTGAACTATCTTCTTTTCCATTGGAGTCTTTTCTATTAACATTCTGTTCATGCTTTACAATCTCTTTAAATTTACCTTTATAAAATTTTGATTAAATACTTTGGCAGCATTGTATAGAGTTGATCACTCCTTTTCCATATGACTCAGCATACTCATAAATAAACCTGAAAGAAACTCTTGGACATATTCATTATGAGATATGTTTGAGAAGTTTCATAGTAGTACTATATATAATTCCAAAAACTTAATGCTAACCCAAATGCCATAGAAATATTCTTTATTTCTGCACAATAGAAAATGGAAACAAACAGTAGAAAAGCCACATGATAAAATATTACAAGTTAACTACAGCTGAATGCACATATTAGTGATATAATGTTGAGTGAACAAAATATAGAAAATATATATCATTTTCAAAAGTTAAAAAAACAACTTTTTTAGAAACACATGTATTATAAAATACATAAACATATTTTGAAAAAGCAAGACACAGGAAAGCTAAAGACTCAGAAAGGGTTCACCTGGTGGAGTGGGGCATGAAAGTGAAAGGAAGGCAAGGTAGAGAGCAACTACAGTATTGTTGAAGATAAGCAAGATGAAGCAAACTTGTTCACAAGAACAACTGGTTATTGAGAACATTTAAGAATATCCTGAAGGATTTGGGAATAATTATTTGGAGAAGCATATTAGTAAATAATAGCTAATGTATTGTTTCATTGAGCTGGACAAGGCTGTGGTCCGTGTGATTAGATTCACTAGTTTTCTGTAATTAAGGTTTCAGTGTGTCTGCCCTCTGATGCCCTCTCGCAACACCTACCATCTTACCAGGTCATGGTGAAGAGGTCTGAGAGAATGTGGTCCACTGGAGAAGGGAATGGCAAACCACTTCAGTATTCTTGCCTTTGGAACACCACGAACAGTATGAAAAGGCAAAATGATAGGATACTGAAAGAGGAACTCCCCAGGTCATTAGGTGCCCAATATGCTACTGGAGACCAGTGGAGAAATAACTCCAGAAAGAATGAAGGGATGGAGCCAAAGCAAAAACAATACCCAGTTGTGCATGTGACTCGTGATAGAAGCAAGGTCCGATGCTGTAAAGAGCAATATTGCATAGGAA
>SJYX01023877.1:178838-235358 GCA_006410675.1 Oreotragus oreotragus | reverse complement strand
ACCAGGCTCCTCCATCCATGGGAGTTTCCAGGCAAGAGTACTGGAGTGGGATGCCATTGCCTTCTCCATCAGAAAAGCTACCAAAGATCAAAGGTATGATATTTCAATATTCTTATTCTGTACACATCAATCTGTAATATCTATCATCTAGGTACCTACCTACTTATTATCTATTTATCTACCTATTTCTATTTTGCCTTTTTATATGAAATTCTATGTTTTTCATAAATTTGAGCTAGAGAGTATTTTGATGTGAACATTCAACTAATAAACCTGTAGAGGATAAGATGGTTGGATGGCATTGCTGACTCTCTGGATATGAGTTTGAGCAAGCTCCAGGAGTTGGTGATGGACAGGAAAGCCGGGTGTGGTGCCTTCCAAGAGGTTGAAACAGTCAGACAAAACTGAGTACTGAACTGACTGACTGTGGCTCAGTAGTAAAAAGTTCACCTGCAATGCAGGAAACCTGAGTTCAATCCCTGGGTTGGGAAGAGCCCCTGGAGGATGTCATGGCAACCCACTCTAGTATTTTTGCCTGGAAATCCCATGGACAGAGGAGCCTGGCAGGCTATATTCCATGGGGTTGCAAACAGGAGGACATAAATTGAAGTGATTGAGCATGCAAGGACACATGCATAAGTAAATTACTTTCAACAATTCTATGGAAAAGTCAAAATGTAGAAAAGGGCAAAAAGAATGTAGGTATTTGAACTGGAAAGGATGTTGCAAGACTCAATAAGTTGGTTAGTGCAGCCTTTATGAGAAAGTAGGTGATTTCAGCAAAGACTTGAAGGTAAACACTCAGTTGTATCTTGGCAAACCTTCCAAGAAATGGGAAAGGGTAGAATACAAACATTGCCTGTAATTCAAGGAAAACAAAGAGGTCGGTGTGACTGGAATGTAAGGAGAGAGGGAAGATAGTAGAGGAACTCAGAGATAAGTATGAGGGCATAACAGGGTACTATGTAATTTGACACAGGTAAGTCATTGTAGACTCTTCTAAGGATATAGATGCTAACTCTGAATAAAATGGAGTAGGCTTGTGGAGGTTTGGGCATGAGAGTTATATTTTTAAAGGACCCCTGGATTTTGTGTTGAGAATAAACTACTAAAGGGTAGAGTCATGACTAGAGCAGTGAGATCAGTTGTGAACTACAGTGAGAGCAAAAGGTGATGGTAATGCTGATCCTCTAAAATACAAGTGAAAAAGGTGAGTCCTACAGCTACAAAGCTCTGGGAACAATCTCCACACATCAGACAAATGCTCTAATATTGTCATGAAGAATACTACTCTCAACTCTGGGTCTGAGATGATGTCTCCAAATACAAGTTGAATAGGCATTGGGTTTGCCAAAATTTTCTTTGGATTTTCTGAAAGATGTTACAGAAAAACCTGAATGAACTTTTTAACCAACCCAATAGATATCTACAAAGCAACGTATTAGAGAGCATATAGATGAGAGAATAAAAACATAATAACACTTTTTTCATCCATAAAAAGTCAAGCTTATATAACTATTTGAAAATTACCTATACTGGCTTTTGCATATATATATATAAATAAATATGTTAAAGAATCACTGATAAAAGTGAATCACAAATATATAAGTTCCAGACCTTAAGGAGATATTTTTATCCCCACTCTTTTTTCTCCAGACCCCAAAATACTATCTAGAACATGGGAGACTCTATAACTAGTCACTGAAATAAGTATTGAATGAACAAAAGAATATTAATACCTGCTACAATATCAAATAAGAGGTTTTAAACTAAAATTATTGTTTAAAGTATGGAAATTTGCTATTTTAATTGCTTGAGCTCTTAAAAATTATAATTTTAAATGTATCAAAATATTTTCTAATTGAGATTCAAAATTTACTTTCACTATTAAAGTGCTATTTTTTATTGCAACAGACTATTTTAGTTTATATAATTTATGAAATGTATTATAAAAATATTTTAAAATTTGCAAAATTTCACCCAGTCTATTTTTTTATATAACAGTGTAACTACATATGCCCAATTTTTAAGACAGTTTGAAATAATTAATTCAAATTCTCTATCTCTCTAAGATTTTCTTTATGACATTTGAAGACACTTTTTTTAAATTCAAAAAATATTTATCCTGTACTGTTTGTCAATCTGAAATGTAAGGTTAGTACTAAAATTTAAACCATGGGAATAAATCAGAATACCAATTTATGTTATAATTTTAGATATGGATGACCAAATAAAGTGGCTTTTTAAGATGGAATCTACTCCTGGTGAAGATGCTGTGAAGATTTTTGAAATGACAACAAAGGATTTAGAGATCACATAAATTTAGTTAAGAAAGCAATGGCAGGGTTTGAGAGAATTGGCTCCAATTTGGAAACTGGGTAAAACAGCATTAAACAGTGTTGCATGCTACAGAGAAACTGTTAGTGACATGAAGAATCAGTCAATGTGGCAAACTTCATATTATCTTATTTTTAAAACTGCCACAGCCACCCTCACCTTCAGCAACCACTAGTTAGTAAGCTGTCAATAACATCGAAATAAGACCTTCCACCTGTGGGCCAGGATTTTAGACTCCTGGAAAAGGTCTCCTGGAGAAGGGCATGGCAACCCACTCCAGTATTGTTGCCTGGAGAATCCCCATGAAGAATCGGGTGGGCTGCAGTCCGCGGGCTTGTAAAGAGTCAGACACAACTGACTGACTAAGCAACGGCAACAACCAGCAAAATCTGTGACTCACTGAAGGCTTACATGATGGCTAGTGTTGTTTAGCAGCAAAGTCCTGTAAAGAGTACATTCTATTTTTAGACCTAACGGCATCAGACATTCAATAAGTTACAGTAGAATGTAGATATAAATTTTATGTAAATTGGGAAACCAAAAAATTCAGCTGACTCACTTCATTGCTACTTGACCTTTATTGCAGTGGTTTGAAACTGAACTCTCAGTACCTCTAAGATATGCCTCTTCATGACAGTATGCCAAATTTTCATTGTATAGTTTACTCCATAAAGATTGTGTTGAGAAGATATTATTAGGTAAAATGATTTTTTCTGAAAATGATTGTTTCTAAAACTTTGCAGATCTATGAAGTGGAAAATAAGACATAAATGTTTTCTACTAATGCAACAAACAGTTCTAAAGCTACTTGCTGTGAGAGTTTTGAATGCAAGAAATTAGATTGTTTAGGGAGTTTTAATTAGTGTTTTGTATTGTTATTTTTTTTTTTCCTTCAAGGAAATCAGAAGCCTAGACAATGCTAAGCAAACCATAGTGAAACACTGAGGACTATAACCCAAGGTTTAATAGGACCATGAACTCTTTGGTTTTGGCAAGAAACTGGGAGGATGAGCCTACTAAGAAGTATGAACTTGAGAGGTGCTGAAAATTCCTTTTATTTGCTCAAGAAATGTATGTCAGTGCATGAGTTTCCCTCCTTAGAACCACTTTCTGATATAGTTTAAAAACCCTCAGGACAATAGCCACATCTAAATACTTTTTTGAGTTCCTCCTATGACTTCTTTTTAGCTACTCATATGAATAATAATCATCCTAACAGTTATACATGAATATATAGTACAGTTTCAGCAGATTGTAGGACATATTTTCAGTATTATAGTTACCATTTAAAAATAGATATACTCATATAATTTGTCATTGGCCAAATTTATTTCACTTTGCTTCCACAAGTTTACAAACTCTTAAATGGTATTTTCAATGTGTGCTTGAAATGCTCAGAAATCCTTATGATATAATTTTAATAAAAGAAGCAGCAAGAAGAATACACTTTCTTAAAATACTTTCTTAACTCTACATTTCTAAATTTTTAACTAATCTTTGGATGGTTAAATGATTATAAACTGTATTGTGCTGACACATGAAAATAAATATGGTAAACTTTATAAAAGTGTAAAAGTATTTAGATAAATATTTTCAGGCAAAGTAGTCAACTAGCTATCTAAACAAGAAAGAAAAATGTTTCACTGATATTTTTTCAGTACGTAACTAAGTCTTCCTTAACTTTCTCATAAAATATTCACATAAATTTAGCTCAAAATTCCTGGACATAAATCATTTCTAACGGGATACTTGTATTATTCTGTGGTTTTTATAATAAGCAGTGGCAAAAATTGTTTCCTCCCTGAAAAGAAAAAAATATTCCTTGAAGTAATTTAAATGAATATAATGCAATTTATGAAAGATTGTAGCCTTTGACAACATATTTGAGATTATAATCCCAACCATTTCTTCAGTTTGCACTGTTTAGTAAAATATGATTAATTTTTCACTCATATAGCTTGCACTAATAAAATTATTCTATGTTATTATGCTCATTGTCTGTTACTCTAAAATGTATGTATATCAAAGTTATTTTATGTTTTAAAATGATCTTTTTTTTTTTTTTTTGAGTGGCAGCCCACTACAGTATTCTTGCCTGGAAAATGCCATGAACACAGGAGTCTGGTAGGCTACAGTCCATGGGGTCACAAAGAGTCAGGCACCACTTCATGACTAGGCACATGTGTCTCTGCATGTATTTGTCATTCCATTATTCTGTGACTGATATCCAAAGTTATTATTGCTATTTTGGTTTACTTTCAAATTTTCATTGTGATGAGTAAGTATTTGCTTTATAATGTTAACATCTTTCTTGAAAAGATTGGAGTAAATATCTTATTGGAAAAAATCATAATAATTTCCATTTTCTTATACTATATTGGAAATGTCTATTTTTAATTTTATGAAGTGGTACTCTAAGTTAACAAGCCATCACAGTTAAAAACCAAAAAATTAATAAATATGATAAAATCTATTTCAGGAAAATGAAATTATATAAACACAGATATACCCAATACACTGTAGCCTAAAACTGTTCTTGTTTGGTCACTAAGTTGTCTCTGACTCTTTGCAACCCCATGGACTGTAACCTCTCAGGCCCCTGTTTCCTGCTTGGCCGACGGATTCTTTATCACTGAGGTACCTGGGAAGCCCAACCTAAAATTTGGCAGCTGCTAATGAAAGAAAGATACAGCACTACAATGAGCCCCACAGGTTGGAAGGTGTGCAATATGCTACTGGGAAACAGCAGAAGGCAATTACTAACAGCTCCAGAAAGAATGAAGTGGCTGGGCCAAAGCGGAAGTGTTGCCTAGTTGTGGAATTGTCTCACGGTGAAAGTTAAGTCTGATGCTGTAAAGAACAATATTGCATATGAATCTGAGCAGGAGATGGCAAGAGTAAAGATTTACATCTTAGGAATCAGTGAACAAAAATGGATGGGAAAGAGTGAACTTAATTCATATCTACCTCTATGAACAAGAATCTCTCAGAAGAAATGGAGTAGCCCTTATCATCAACAAAACAGCCCAAAATATAGTACTTGGGTGCAGTCTCAAAAACAGCAGAATGATCTTAGTTTGTTTAAAAGGCAAATCATTCAACACCAGAGTAATCCAAGTCTATGCCTCAATCACTAATGCCAAAGAAGCTGAAGTTGAATGGTTCTATGAAGACCTATAAGAACGTCTAGAACTAACATAAAAAAGATGTCCTTTTCATTAATAATGGATTGGAATGCAAAAGTAGGAAGTCAAGAGATACCCGGAGTAACAGGCAAGTTTGACCTTGGAGTACAGAATGAAGCAGAGCAAAGGCTAACAAAGTTTTTTCAAGAGAACACACTGGTTATAGCAAACACCCTCTTCCAACAACACAAGAGGTTACACTACACACAGACATCACCAAATTGTCAGTACCAAAATAAGCCTGATTATATTTTTTGCAGCCAAAGATGGAGAAACTTTATGCAGTCAGCAAAAACAAGACCTGGAGCTGACAGTGGCTCGAATCACGAGCTCCTTATAGAAAATTGAGGTTAAACTGAGAAAGTAGGGGGAATCACTAGATAATTCAGGTATATTCTAAATCAAATCACTTCTGGTCACACGGTGGAGGTGACAGACTCAAGGGATTAGATCTGGTAGACAGAGTGACTGACAGAGGTTTGTACCACTCTACAGGATGCAGTGACCAAAATCATCCCATAAAAAAAGAAGTGTCAGAAGGCACAGTAGTTTTCTGAGATTTTATAAATAGCTGAGGGAAAATGACATGGGAGAAAGGGAAAGATATATCCAATTGAATGCATAGTTCCAAAGAATAGCAAAGAGAGATAAGAAAGCTTTCTGAAGTGAACAATGCAAGGAAATAGAGGGGCGGGGAAAAGAATGGGAAAGACTAGAGATATCCTCAAGAAAATTGGAGATATCAATGGAATATTTCATGAAAGGATGGGCAGATAAAGGACAGAAATGGTAAGGAAGTAGACAGAAGCAGAGGAAATTAAGAGTATGTATCAAGAATTCACAGAAAAACTGTATAAAAAAGATCTTAATGACCCAGATAACCATGATGGTGTGGTCAATCACCTAGAGCCAGATATGCTAGAGTGTGAAGTCAAGTGGGCCTTAGAAAGCATTTCTATGAACAAAACTAGTGGAGGTGATAGAATTCCAGCTGAGCTTTTTCAAATCCTCAAAGATGATGCTGTTAAAATGCTGCACTCAATATGCCAGCAATTAGGAAAACTCAGCAGTGGCCACAGGACTGGAGAAGTTTCCAGTTCCAAAGAAGGGCAATGACAAAGAATATTTGAACTACCACACAATTGTGCTCATTTCACATTCTTGAAATGTAATGTTCAAAATCCTTCAAGAGATGCTTCAAACATATGTGAACTGAAAACTTCCAGATGTACAAGCTGGGTTTCAGAGAGTCAGAACCAGAGATCAAATTGACAACATTTGTTGGATCATGAAGAAAGCAAGGGAATTCCAGAAAAAAATCTACTTCTGCTTCATTGATTATGCTAAAGCCTTTGACTGTAAGGATGACCACAAACTGGAGAATTCTTAAAGAGATGGGAATACCAGACTACTTTACCTGCCTCCTAAGAAACCTGTATGCAGCTCAAGAAGCAATAGTTAGATTGGGCATGGAATACTTCTGCTTCATTGATTATGCTAAAGCCTTTGACTGTAAGGATGACCACAAACTGGAGAATTCTTAAAGAGATGGGAATACCAGACTACTTTACCTGCCTCCTAAGAAACCTGTATGCAGCTCAAGAAGCAATAGTTAGATTGGGCATGGAACAACTGACTGGATCAAAATTGGGAAAGGAGTATGAAAAGGCTGTATATTGTCACCCTCCTGATTTAACTTGTATGCAGAATACATCATGCAAAATGCTGGGTTGTATGAATCACAAGCTAAAACAAAGATTGCTGGAAGAAATAAAAACAGCCTCAGATGTGCAGATGATACCATTCTAATAGCAGAAAGTAAAGACAAACTAAAGAGCCTCTTGATGAAGGTGAAACAGAGTGAAAAATCTGGCTTAAAACTCAGCATTCATGAAACTAAGATCGTGGCATCCGATCCCATTATTTCATGTCACATAGAAGAGGAAAAGTGATGAGAGTGACAGATTTTATTTTCTTGGGTTCCAAAATCACTGCAGTTGGTGTCTGCAGTCATAAAATTGAAAGGCACTTGCTCCTTTGGAAGGAAAGCTATGACAAACGTGGACAGCAGATTAAAAAACACAGATATCACTTTACCAACAAAGGTCTGTATAGTTAAAGCCATGGGTTTTCCAGTAGTCATGTATGGATGTGAGGGTTGGACCATAACTTCTTTATGGCTGACGGCTGATGGCTGAAGAATTAGTGCTTTTGAATTGTGATGCTAGAAAAGACTTTTGTGATCCCTTGGATTGCATCGTGATCAAACCAGTCAATCCTAAAGGAAAGCAACTCTGAATATTTACTGGAAGGATTGATGCTGAAGCTGAAGCTCCAATACTTAGGTCATCTGATGCAAAGAGCTAACTTACTGGACAAGACCTTCATGCTGGAAAGACTGATGGCAGGAGGAGAAGGGGTCAGCAGAGGAAGAGATGGTTAGATAACATTGCTGACTCAATGGACATAAATTTGAGCAAAATACAGGAGATAGTGAAGAACAGAAGATCCTGGTGTGCTGCAGTCCATGGCATCCCAAAGAGGTACTTGCCAAAAAAAAACAAAGCATGAAAATCCAAAAAATACTAATACTGTCAAATAAGGATACAATTCAAGCTTATCCCCTTAAGAATGAAAATTGCTAAATATTAATGTTTCTTTATGTGAACATATTGAAACAGCCATTTGTAAATATAGTAAAATTTATAATAAATAGCTGAAATTAATTTGTTAAACAATAAAGTGAAGACTGATCTTTCACAGGATTAAGTTGCTCATGAAATAAGCTACTTTTAGTTTCCCAACTCATACTAAAATATTTGATTATGAGTCTCTGAGCATCAGTTCTTCAACATATAATTGACAATATAATTTTATGTCCAAAAAAATTAAGATTAGGTTTATTTTTTAAAAAAAGTCATTTAGCTGAGATCTGGGATTTAAGCAGAGAACTAGATATATGAATTAAAAGTCAAAGTTATGATTCAATCAATGAATATTATGGGAAAAAGGGAATGACTAACTAAATAGAGTGTAACAAGGAAGACTATGTGATATTTAGAGGAATAAAAATGAAAGCAGGAGTCTACCAGGCTTAAAAAAAAAAAAAAAAGTTNAGCAGAGAACTAGATATATGAATTACAAGTCAAAGTTATGATTCAATCAATGAATATTATGGGAAAAAGGGAATGACTAACTAAATAGAGTATAATATGGAAGACTATGTGATATTTAGAGGAATAAAAATGAAAGCAGGAGTCTACCAGGCTTAAAAAAAAAAAAAAAAAGGTTAAATCAGACATAAGAAACAGAGTCTATAAAATCATTGAGCAGGAAGTAGCTTGTCACATCCCAGGATATGAGAAAGTCAGAGTATGAGGAGCTATCCAACAGGAAGGTAGGTAAAGGCACAGTATTATTATCTGGGTTCTAATATCACATTGAGTTATGCTCAGCTATGTTCTGGGAACAAGTGAATGGTATTGATGGATTTTTAAGATGAGTGACATACTCATCATAAACAACATAATCAGGATGAAAACAGTTTGGGGGAGGAGTGATTTAGAATGTTAACAGAAATCCCAACCAGGAAACTACTAATGTTCAGGTGAGAGATTTTGGTGGATTAGTAGGTGGTAAGAGGAGACAGTATAGAAAAGGGTTAATTGTTGATTTTATGTTGTGTGGGACAAAAAAGGAGGAATCAACATGTCAATTAAAATGCAGGGTAAATCTCATGTTGTATTCTTACAAAAACAAAATAAAAATTCTAAAAATAAAATGTGTAATATAATTTAAGTATATTAAAGAGACATCAAGATACAAGCAATCATGATAAGACATTATATGTGTATCTGTTAATAATCAAGTTTTCCAAATGAAGGGATAGAGAGAATGGGAAAGATAATATTTCAAAGATACTTGCTGAGAACATTGGAGAATTTAAAGACAACATGAAAGCATGCAATTTCAGGCTTGGAAAGTACAATTAATCCCACAGTAGCTATAGAAAAATTAATCAACATCAAGAAATACCATAGCGAACTTTTTAATCACTAAACACATTGAGAATGAAGAGTTTATTTCCAAAGAAGTGAGTTATTTTGATTTACCAACAGCAGCAGTTTAAGCCATACACAAAGGAATAATGGCTTGTAAGTGATAAAGTTTATAATTTTAAGTGTAATAGACTAAGATTTAAAGATGAGGGAGAAATGAAAATATATTTCAAATGTAAAAGTGGAAAGATTTTACTACTGACAGACCCATCAAAGGGCCTTTTGAGGAATGTGTTTCAGGAAGATGATAAAGAAGAAGCAAGAAGAATGGGTAATCAGAAAAAATTTAAATATGCTTCCCTAAACAATGATGTGAAATAATAATAATAATATATTATTGGGCTTAAAGTAACAAGGAAGTAAAAATAGTGGACAGCAAAGATAATACGATAGGAAAGTGACTTAAAATTTTAGGAATATTATTTCTAGGGGAAGAAAACAGATATATTGATTTCTGTTAGAGTTTAGTTAAGGGGAATAGACAGTCCCAACAAAGAGAAACTTAATACTTCAACAGATTGCAAAGAAGGATGAAGATGAAAAAGAACCATGATATGAACAGAGTAAATAACACTTCAGTAAGACGGTAAAAGTAATGCAAATATATTTGCACTGAAACAGGCATAAATATTCTCTATTTCAAACTTAAAGATAGATTGGCAAAAACTGAAAGACAATTAAATCAATGGAAATTCTGCATAGTTTTGACAGTGCTAAATGTATGAGCAGACTAGTTTCAAACTAAAGACTGCAATGACCTTGGATGGTTGAAAATAGAACGTATTAAACATTTGACATGTACCTAAGATGTACTTAGAAAGTAATCTGCAGTATTAGTGCATATATTTTTTTTAAAGTTGAAAATTGATGTTTATAAAAGAAAAGCAAACAAACCTGATGAAAATAGCAAGGACAATTTTTTTTTCTGAAGCTTATCATTTATTTATTATTTTTTTTTATTTGACTTTACAGTACTCTATTGGTTTTGGCACACATTGACATGAATCTGCCACGGGTGTACATGAACTCCCAAACATGAACCCCTCTCCCAAGTGATAAAATTGAAAAGAATCAAAAGAGAAAAAAATGTTACTACTTGAAAACAACATGATTGTATAACTATAAGGTAAAAAATTAACACAAACTAATAGAATTAATGAGTGACTTTAGCAAAGTTTCTGGATACATGATCAAAGTATACAAATCAGTTACTTTTAAACAATTACAGATAACATAGAAAGTATACTAATAACTAGCTATTTACTATAGCAATAAATGTTTATAGGAATAAATCTAATGGAATATGTAAATGGCTCTACATTGAAAATACATATGTAGGAAAAACTAAATTAAACCTAAACAAATAGATTAAGTCATCTTCAGGACTTTGAAGATTCAGAATTGTTAAGGATCAATTTATTTATAGATTGAACAGATTAAATTTTAAATCCAGTAGGATTTTTCTTCTGTAGAAATTAACAATGTGCTTTAATAATGTGTATAGAAATAAAATGGACCAAAAGTAGCCATAGAAATATGAAAGGACTACAAGGCTGGATGACTTTAATTATGGAAGAAATATCAAATTTCTAGATTAATTTTAGTAATTAAACTTTTTCTTAAAAGTACATGGTACTGACTCTAAATTCTGCACAACATGAAATAAAAGCTTTACTCAGAAGGTTTTGAAATGTCTGCATATTACTGTGTATTAAATGTCTCTTAATTTTAATTTCTAATTTGATAAATGCCAATAAATATAACAAAATTAAAAAAAAACTTTGGGGTTTAATAATTTTTTTAAACTGTAAAGGGGACCTGGAAGGCAAAAATTTTGAGAACACATATATGAAATTGCAATAGATTGGTTTCTGAGTCAAAAGAGATTTAGGTGTCAGATACATGTTCTATATTTTTCCTTTTCCTTTCCAAGTAATAACCAAAATATTTTTCAGTCACAACAATACCTCTTCTCATCCAGCACTCATCCCCAGAAAAGAGTTTCACAGTGAATACAATTGTTAAGTGTTTGTCTTGGAAGCTGAAATTCCCCTCTTCTCTTACCTGTGTTATACGAGTTTATTTTTTAAGACATGATTATGCCAGCTTAGTGATATGAAGTAAAAATGATTAGAAAGTAAGATTGAGAGATCTATTTGGTGAAATACTTGACATATGACAATGAAGAGAAACTTCTGAGAATAAAAAATATCTAATAAGAATTTCTAATTTTTAAAACTTATCATTTGCAGTAGGTTAGTTCTTTTCTTTTCCTACTCTGGACATTGAATATACAATGATGAACAAGATGAACAGATTTCCTACCCCAGTAATTTGATTATTTTTGTTTTTATTGTCTTATCCCACTAGATTATAATTTGAGAGAAGAAACCTTTGTCACTTGATCATTAGCACTCCCAATAATGTCTGATATGTGTACAACTGAATCTATATGGTGACTGATCAAGTAAAGGCAGAGAAGATGGCTCCTCCTTTATTTAAACTGTAAGGCCCATAAGGGCCTGAATTTTTGCTCTTGTTACTAATTTCCCCAAGAGTCAGTCAGTAACAGTGAGTATAACATAGAAATTGAATAAATGTTTGTTGAATTAATAAATGCTGAATTGCCTCTTTCTGATTCAGTCCTCTTGGATCTTACAAGGTGATACTGAATGAGTACAAAGAACCCTGAAGGTCATACCTTCATTTTCTTCAGTGGGACTTTGAGTATTCATTAAAAATCATGAGATAACAGAAAGAAAGATAATATATGATGGTTTCTAGATCTCTGAATTGTTGAACAGACAATAGCATTCAAAATCACAAATGTTTCACTTACTAAATGAGACATGCTGCATACACAGTTTGAAATTTGAAATAAGAGGATAAACATTATCTACCTCATGGATTTGTTGTCACAGTTAAAGGAGATCATGCATGAAGGTACAAAACAGCATCTAATCCACTATGGGCATTCAATAAACTTCTGTTTCCTGAGCAGGAGAAATGAGAGAAATTGTCCTTTAAATATAATTATTGGGGAATTTCCTTTAAGGCTCATGAAGCTAAAAAAAAAAAAAAAAAAAGATACTTGACTGTACTTTTTTAAAGATCTGGAATGAACAAGACAAAAATATAGTCATTTAAAGAGAATGTAGAAATAATATTGTGCCTCTGTGACTATATTTAACCTGAAATGTTTCAACTGCAAAATACATTGAACATAGAACACCAGGTAAACTCACTTTTAAAGAGTCCCACTCTAGCTGATGAGTCTCTAGTTTTATCTCTGTTTTACACACTTCGCTCTATACCAACAGAATACTAATTATTTTAAGTAGATTACTCAGCTGACAAAGAACTTTAGCAGAAAGACAGGCTTGATATAGACAATTGAAAGTTAGCTAATGAAGAACACTGAAACCAGCTTTGTAGAATGTTAATTAACTGCCCTCATTTGGGGGGGGGACTGAAACTTCCAGGTGTAAAATAATTCCACCTGTGTCAACATTTTATATTTGCTAGGACTCAATATGATTTCAATAAATATAGTTTCACTCTTTTTAAATTTAAAATATATGCTAGATTTTTGCCCCAGATATGGTTATTGCTTCAAATGTGATTTTTTTTTCCAAGATAGAAAAAATTTCTCCTAGTTTTCTTATAAAAGAAAACCAAAGACTAAACAATGGTCATGAAACTTTGCCACATAACACATGTCCAATTCTCCCTTTTAATTTTGCTTAATAATTAGAAGGCCTGATATTATTTATATTAATTGATGAAGGATGGAGCTTTTACTGGTACCAGAAATTCCTTGTGTTGTATTGGAAAATAAAAGTTTAGATGCTATTCTTGGACAATGACAGTTTTCTTAGATCAGGGGAAAGCCCGTGATGTCTAAATGAATTAGTGTAACTCTTCAGTATATTATAATTATCTGGGAAAATGGGAGGTGGGAGGAGTAGTGTAATTTACTCATTCCAAGTATTAGTTATGCCTAAACCCGATGCTAGTAAGTGTAGACTTATGGTGTCGATATAAATTTTTAACACTGAATGAAAAGTTGGGTTTACAGGAGTACTTCAAATCAAACATTCTGTGTATGCGTGTTTAGTTGCTCAGTCATGTTGAACTGTGCAGCCCCTGAACTGTAGCCTGCCTGGCTCCTCTGAACATGCAATTTTCCAGGCAAGAATACTGGAGTGCATTGCCATCTCCTACACCAAGGGATCTTCCTGACCCAAGGATCTTGCATTTTCTGCTTTGGCAGGTGGATTTTTCCCTGGTGGCTCAGTTGATAGAGTATCTGTCTGCAATTCAGGGGACCCAGGTTTGTTTCCTGATTTGGGAAGATTCCCTGAAGAAGTAAAAGGCAACCCACTCCAGGATTTTAGCCTGGAAAACCCCACGGACAGAGGAGCATGGCAGGCTACAGCCCATGGATTCACAGAGTTGGACTCACTGAAACTCTGAGCAGTGCCACCTGGGAAGCCCAACAAACATTTTAACCATGTGGAAAGTTTTATGTAGCAACGTAGTGAAACTCTGTTTTCTCAAGATTCATTTCTATTTATTTGTTCTTTCCAATTATTTGACTTGATTCTGATATATTAAATACTTTTTCTCTTCAACTATAATGACTCTCTTCAGGAATTCCATTACTTATTGCTTCTTTCAGTTTTGATGCTTAAAACATTGCCATCCCTTGAGTGATCTTTCAATTAGCACCTTTCCACTAATACAGTCTTCAATCTTCTTTGAACTTGCTTGTTTGTCTGGCTTGTTTATTAAAAATAGGATTAATTAATGACATCTGCGATATTTNTTGACTTGATTCTGATATATTAAATACTTTTTCTCTTCAACTATAATGACTCTCTTCAGGAATTCCATTACTTATTGCTTCTTTCAGTTTTGATGCTTAAAACATTGCCATCCCTTGAGTGATCTTTCAATTAGCACCTTTCCACTAATACAGTCTTCAATCTTCTTTGAACTTGCTTGTTTGTCTGGCTTGTTTATTAAAAATAGGATTAATTAATGACATCTGCGATATTTTTTATGAATAATTCTTTTTATTTTAATTCAGATTTGCCTGGATTATGATGATGCCAATCAGTAACACGAGTGTTAGACTAAAAAAAAAAACTACAAACTGACAAAAATAAATATCTAGAGATGGGAGACTAAAGTTATGATGAAGCTATCAGAATTTTCATTAACAAAATCTTACTATTCTGCAAGCACTTAAATAGTTCAGCTGAAGAAAAAGAAAGCTAGGAGTGTTCTTGACATTTGTGAGCAAACTGACAAATAAAGCCCCCATATGAAATTTATGGTAAATATTAAATGTCAGAAATGCAGTACTTGGATCCAATCTCAAAAACTGACAGAATGATCTCTGTTTGTTTCCAAGGCAAACCATTCAATATCACGGCAATCCTAGCCTATGCACCAACCAGTATGCTAAAGAAGCTGAAGGTGAATGGTTCTATGAAGACCTACAAGACCTTTTAGAACTAACACCCAAAAAAGATGNGGTGGTGTTCAGCACCAATAGCGCCTCAGCATTCAGTGTTGTTCCTGGGCCACTATCCTTACTTGTCTGGTTCCCGGTGCCGCTTCCGGCTACGCTCGGAGGTCGCGCAGGCTGGAGGCCTCGGTCGGACGGGAGACAGCGGCAGCATCCAGGTACGCCCTGAGTCAGGCCGGAGCCCGGGCCGCCGCTGTGCTGCGGAGCGCCCGCTGGGGCCGGCCTTTGCTTACCGCATCCTCGCATGCCCAGTCTTCGGTGTCCTTGAGGTTTCCCGCGTATCGTGCGCTGCTTCCAGCCCAGCATCCTCCTCGCGGCCGTAGGTTTCCGTCAGGCCTTGACTCCACCGCGCGTTTTGTCCTCCACGCTCTGACTCTCTAGTAACTCAGACCCTTTCCCATCTTGTAGTGCGCTGTGCCCTGAAATGCGGCTTTCCCGGGCACGCGTTCCTGTTTATCGATTAACTGGCGCCACTCCTTTGCTGCTTTCAATTCCTGGTATATGTCTCCCTCTTCACCGACGTAAATCCTCTCAATCCTTCTAACGACTGCCGCCCGCCCTTCTCCACCTTTCTGCTAACTTTTCTTGAACCCTCGCTTTGTCTCTGAAGTCTCAAAATGCCTCTTTTCTTCCAGTCACCGCTGTCTTCTACTTTATCTAACAGAATTTGGGATGCACAGCTTATCCCCATCAAACCATAAACTCCTTTGGACAGAAGCCACCTTCTCTGCAGCCTTCATACATAGCCCGAGTGAAAGGTAGATAAGTGAGTATCTGAGCTGAGGTGGATGGACCCATTTGAGGAAATGAGTTTTCCAGAGGAGAGAGGTCTGAGCTTTGAAGTTCTCCCGTGTTCAGGGGGCAGAAAAAGAAAAAATAACCACAATTTGAAAACGTTTTTTATAGATTACACCCCTGTGACATTTTTCATTATGATTCTTGTTTTCTTTCCTTCTTTTTTTTTTGTTATTCTGAAACCAGTCTATCCCTGTAACAGACCCTTGAGCTTTATTGAGAAACCTGATGCCCCAAAGATGAGAAGGTTCTCCTGCTGACCTCAAAAATTTTCATTTTCAAAGTTAATCCTTCTACTTGGACTTCTAATTTCCTCTTTTTCTGGGCCATCCTAAATCTTATTCCATCCCACCCACCTCACTCAGTTTAGCCACCAGTTTCTTCTTTTCTTCTCTGGGAGTTGGTGATGGACAGGGAAGGCTGGCGTGCTGCAGTCTGTGGGGTCGCAAAGAGTAGGATCCGACTGAGTGACTGAATTGAACTTCTCTGAAAACATTCAAATCTCCTTATCAGTAAGCAAAACAAAACTAGAATTTACTTGACCTTGTGTTACGCTACTTTCTCATTGCCATTCCCTTAACCAGCAAATCACAATATCGGTTCTTATCTCTGGGGTGAAAGGAGGTTATGATCCTTCTAATCATCTGTTTCTCTCTATCCTAGAGAAATGCATAGACATGTTGGGGTTCATGGGCCTTTTTCATTCTGGCCCAGTACACCCAAAAGGTAAAGCATACCTCTGTTAGTGGCAATAACTTGATAGAGCAGTGATTTTCAATCATTGTCATGGTTAAATGAAAGAGCATTCCACATGTTTCTGGAATTTCCTACCTGTTTTCCTTCCCTAATTGTTTTCTTTCTTCAAACTGGTGTTCCCTTGACTTCACTCTCTTTGGTTTTGTCCTCTAATTTGGTATCACTTGTTATTTCCATATGAATCTGTAGCTTAGCCTCCTTCCCAGGATTTGTTCCATATTTGCATATCCATGTGCCTGACAGACATCATCACGTGAATTTTGCATTAAGCATCTTAACTTAAACATGTCCGATTCATGATCTTGGCTGACGCTTCCTGCCACCACCACCATCGCCATATATACATATAGACACACCTGTTTCTTCTCTTTTCTATTAATGGTATCCCACTCCATAAAGTTTCCTCAGTTGTTAACTTGCAGATACATCAACTTTGCCCTAGCCCATCCAGTTAATAAGCCTTGTTCTACTTCTAGAATAATTTCTTCATCTGTGTTCTCCTTTTCTACTGCCCTGCTTTAGCTCAGGGTCTGAAAAGAGTGTTTGTTAATTTGAAAATAGAAATCTCAGGTTGGATTAGATAGAAGAGATTCTAGAAAATTTTCATCAGTAGATCTGTCACTCTTCTAGGCAAGATCTACCATCCTGTCTTCCTCCAGCTCTGAGAAGAAGTGGTCCTATAAGTGGTTAGCGTCTGGCGAGGGTAATGGGGGACAGGATGAGAAAGAATAAGTTAGGTGAAGTTTGAAGGCTGCCAAGTCTCTTTGCTAGGAGCTTATTACCTTAGTAGGACTTGCCTGTAGCTCAAACAGTAAAGAATCCGCCTGTGATGCACTAGACCAGGGTTCGATCCCTGGGTCAGTAAGTTCCTCTGGAGAAGGGAATGGCAGTCCACTCTGGTATTCTTGGAGAAAGAAATGGCAACCCACTCCAGTATTCTTGCCTGGAGAATCCCATGGATGCAGGAGCCTGGTGGGCTATAGNCTAGACCAGGGTTCGATCCCTGGGTCAGTAAGTTCCTCTGGAGAAGGGAATGGCAGTCCACTCTGGTATTCTTGGAGAAAGAAATGGCAACCCACTCCAGTATTCTTGCCTGGAGAATCCCATGGATGCAGGAGCCTGGTGGGCTATAGTCCATGGGTCACAAAGAGTCGGACACGACTGAGCGACTTCACTTTCACTTATTACTTTAGTGTCCTGCTGTGTGTGTGTTTCTGTCTCACAGCTTAGAGGCCTTTCAAACTTCAAATAACCTGAAAACAGCCCTTTCTTATCTTGCCCCTGTGCCATTTGGTTTTCTTCCTCTGACATTATTTAACGTTACTTTCAGTAGCCACTTGGAATTATGATTCAAGGAAGCTGTGCCTCAGCTCAGCATTGGGATCTACCCTCAAGGACTGGCTCAAAGGCAGTGTTCAACTCAGGGACTTACTTTGAAAAGTAATTAGACATCTTACCCTACTCGAGATCCCCTCAACCAGCTAATTCTGAACTTCTCTTCTTTCAAATTCTTTAAAGAAACCTATCCTCACTAACTGCAGTCAGATTTTTTATTCTCTCCGCAGAGTCCCAGATTGAGGAACATTTTGTTCAAGATGAGAGATTCTCATTCTAAACTTTCTCTTGTTCCCTAGCTCAGAATACCCAGGGAACACTTAAATTAGAAGTAATTTATCTCAAGCAAATGTGAGTTAACAATTTGCTGGGGCCTCAGTAAGTTTCTTTTTAGCCCTTGGGATAGGTTCTTGGTTTTATGTTTGAAACTTAGAATTAATGCTGTAGAAGGTTATGTCTAATTGAAACAATATAAACATACTGTTGGCACTATTTCAAGGATACTGTGGCTTAAACAGATGCTTGAAGACCAACCTGGGAATCTGAGCCATAAATAAGATGATTTTATGGGAAAACAAATTGGATATTGCCCAGAAAGCTCCTATTTGATCCTCCTTGACAGAATAATATACTGCTAATATTTAATCTCTGGCTATTTCCATTAATTCCTTACTGGCCAGAAAAACTGATGTGTGCCTAAAGTAATGCACCAATTAAGAACATTTCTAGGTGGTCTATACCAATCACTTCATTCCATAAACATGGAGGGTCAAGTGTTAGCTGTGATATCATTCATATACACCTGGTTTGAGCTGTGTTTCTGTACCTTGTATGCAGACTTTATTTGCCCTTTTGAATCTTAATCATCTTCCAGTATGTGCTGTGCTTAGTTGCTCAGTTGTGTCCGACTCTTTGTGACCCCATGGACTAACCCGTCAGGCTCCTCTGTCCACTGGGATTCTCCAGGCAAGGATACTGGATTGTCACGCCCTCCTCCACGGATCTTCCCAACCCAGGGATTGAACCCAGGTCTCCCGCATTGCAGGCAGATTCTTTACCAGCTGAGCCACCAGGGAAGCCCAAGAATACTGGAGTGAGTAGCCTATCCCTTCTCCAGGGGATCTTCCCAACCCAGGAATTGAACCGGTCTCCTGCATTGCAGGTGGATTCTTTACCAGCTGAGCTACCAAACTCTGCATGTGAGTAGCAGCTATTCAGAATAGAGTGCAACCAGATAAGCAGGGGAGGGGGCTGGGCAGATGAGCCTTATCCTTGGGTCTAAATCCAGTCTGTCTTTACAGGGGACAACATGCCAACTGCCAAGCAACTAGCTGACGTTGGCTACAAGACCTTCTCCGCCTCCATGATGCTCCTCACTGTGTATGGGGGCTACCTCTGCAGTGTCCGTGCCTACCACTATTTCCAGCGGCGCAGCTCCCAGCGCCAGGCTGCAGAGGAACAGAAGACCTCAGGAGCCCTATAGAATCGCGGGGCTTTTTTCCTTGAGCAGAGAGGCCTGAGGCATGCTGTGGAAAGACTGCACCTGCAATCATCTCTGAGTCAAGAGGACCAGGGCCTTACTGGCTTTCGAACTCTGTGGAAAATGTCCGTTTTCTCTGGTACAGCCAGTTTGGAGAGGGTATCAATCAAAACAGGAATGGGAGGGTGAGGCACACCTATAGCCATTAAATACTTTGCCATATCTGTGTCTTGGTGCTTTTGTTTACTTGAATAGGGTGTGGACCACAGAGGTGGAGCCTTGACTACCCATTTTCTAGTCACAGATTAAAGAGTTCCATATCTTGAAAGTGAAAGTGATAGTGAAGTAAATCAGTCTTTGCGACCCCATGGACTGTAGCCTATCAGGCTCCTCCATCCATCGGATTTTCCAGGCAAGCGTGCTGGAGCGGATTGCCATTGCTCTGCCTATTAAGTAGTTCTAGGGGTAGTAATCTCAACTCTCATGATCTCAATGAAAAGACTGCCCCAGCACCTGTATAAATCCCGAGAAGACTCTGTAAAGACCAAAGCTCTTTTTTGGTCAGGGGCCATTTCTGCACCAGTTGTTATGTCCAAGTGATGGGGTTCTGTAGTCCGCATGGCCACACATGTCAAAGGAGGCAGAGGCTCCTGTTTAGTAGCTGTATCAAAACTGCAAGAAGTAGAAGAGGGATAGTTCTTAAAATGTGAAGGACTTTTGGGCAGCCTATAGTATTGCGGTCTGTCTCCTTAGGGACAGTGGGTATAAGCATCAGGTTCAATTTCTCTTCTTGCAAAGAGGATATGAAATAACAGCATTTGAGGTAAAACCCAACTATGAAGAGAGACTTACCATTTCATTTTGAGCTTTGAGACTTGCTTGTTCATACCATTCTCGGTAATTGCCCAAATAACCCCTGTGGACACCTGTCCTCTGCTCTCATGTACACACTGCTCTGACCTTTGTCTCTCTGTTCCTAAACCTATCACCTGAAAGCCCTGTTCCAGGATTTAAAAACAGCTTTCCTATATCCTCAACTCTTTTCCTCTCATCCTTTCTGGACATGCTAATGAAGGACTTCACTGCCTTCTCACTTGCCTGTATAGTAGGATCACGGTTCTCTCAGCTCCCCAATGCCACTTCCAATAAAACTAGTCTTCTGAGGAGCTTTCTTATATTCTCATTTTCACTGTTTTAAAACTTGAAGACTTTAACTCAGGATTCCTTCTCTTTTCTTCCCATCTTTTCATTTTTGGCCGAATCAGCGTCCCTGTCCAGCCTGTGCCCAGAGCCAATCCTCTTAATAGCGCCCCTGCCTCTCTGCCTCCAGCCTCACCCTTAGCCCCAGACCTTGTTCCCTTAGTTATCTAATTCACCCTCTTTCTCCTTAGTAGATACGCTTGCTTAAGAGGTAGTTCCTAATTTAAAAGACTGGTTTGAAGTTGAATGAGAGAATTCATATTAAGTTTAATACTCTGGTACATGACAAACAGTAAGTGTCAGCTATTCACACATGCTGCTCACCTCCACACCTGCATCTTTCAGGCTGACCTTTTGAGCTTCAGATACAACCAGTTGCTTGCTACAGCCACTCGAATCTATAGTCCTCTCTTAAGTGACATGTCCAAAACTAAGCATTTCTTCGTATCTCCAGGACCTATTCGTGTTTTTTCCCCCTTATTCTCACTATCATCTACGTCAGGAATATAGGGGTCTTATTACGTTATTCCCTGTATCCTACTGCCAACCAGGTAATTGTCTTACTAGTTTTTACCATTTAAACATCCATTTGTTGAGTTCTACCCTTGTCATTTCTTGCTTACACTTTTGCAGAAGACTTTTAGTTCACAGTTCCAATCTTGACCTCATCAGATTTGCTGCAGTTATCTGATAATTAGATCTATATGGGCAACAAAGGGAGATCATAGCATTTTCCTGCTTCAGATACCCTCTGAAGCTCAACCATATCAGGTTGAGAGTTGCTGACCCCAGGACTTCCCTGGTAGTCCAGTGGCTAGGACCATGCTCCCAATGCAGGGGGCCCAGTTTCAATCCATGGTCAGGGAACTAGATTCCTTATGCTACGACTAAAGATCCTACATACTGCAACAGAGACTGGATCTTGCATGCCACAACTGAGAGCCAGCGCAGCCTAGTGAGTTAAAGAAGCCCTCACCTATATGGTTAAGTCCAGACTCCTTAGTATGGTGCATCCTCAGGTCCTTCAGACTTGACCCACCTTTATGTTAGGGCTTCCCTGGTGGCTCAGAGGTTAAAGCGTCTGCCTCCAGTGCGGGAGACCCGGGTTCAATGCCTGGGTCAGGAAGATCCCCTGGAGAAGGAAATGGCAATCCACTCCAGTATTCTTGCCTGGAGCATCCCATGGACGGAGGAGCCTAGAGGTTACAGTCCACAGGGTCACAGAGTCGGACACGACTGAGCGACTTCACTTCACCTGTGTCCCTGCCTCACCCTTTGTGTCCTCGTGACATCAAACCCCTTGTGTGGTTGCACGTTGTTTCTTGTCTCCATGCTGGTTCGTGCTTTCTCTTCAAATGGCACCTCCTCTCCATCTTACTGTATCCTTTTTCCAAAAAGGTTTCTCTGACCCTTCACCCTCCCACGATGGGCCAAAAATCTATAGAAGACACCACTTCTTCTCTTAAAAAAAATCTTTAAAAGCACAGATAGTTAAGACAATTTTGAAAAGAAGATGGTTTGGGGCTACCAGACACTATAGAAAGCTAACAGTAATTAAGTGTTGTGGTATTAGTACAGGAGCAGACAAACAGACCAATGGCATAGAAAACTCAGACACAGATCAATATCTATATCTATATATATGAGAAATTGAATATTAGAAGATACATCACAAACCCATGAGGAAACCCATAGTCTCTGTTGTTATGGATACATAGGTGGTTGTAAAAGTATAAAAAATGGATTGCAAGCACAACAGTAGTCATTATGTTGGGGATGAGGTAAGGTGGAACAGGGTAGAGGCTGAAGGAGGCCTTAGATGGAAACTGTTTCCCTCTATTCACAAAGCTTTGAACACCAGATATGTTTTTCCCACACCAATCAATGTTCCAACTTACCAGACACTGTCCTTAGTGCAATTCTGCCACTGTTACCTGGAGTTAACACAGACACCACAGGTTAAGGGCCTCAATCCCAGAAGACTACCCCCAATTTGAGATCTCATTCACAAGTAGTGGGTCTCCAGATTACCCACTTTTGCCTGACAGCTATAGATCCATTCCCACGACTCCTGCTCAGGCTTGACAGTTTGCTATGATGACTTATATAACTGAACGCAGAGAAACTATTATTACCAGTTTATTATAAAAGATACCACTCAGGAACAGCTAAATGGGAGAGATGCCTAGGGCACAGCACCCTATCAGCACCTCAGTGTGTTCAATCCAGGAGCTCTGTGAACCCGACTCTTAAAGAGTTTTAATGGAGGTTCCATTATATAAGCATGATTGAATCATTAGTCATCTGAAGATTAACTCAGTCCCTAGCAGCTCTCCCCTCCCAGGAGATCAAAAGAGTAGGGCTGAAAGTTCGAGCCTTCTAATGTGTCTTGTTTGTTACCTCTGGCAACCAGCTTCCATCCTGAAATTATCTAGGGGCTCACCACGAGTACTCATTAGCAAATAAAGACACAGCTCGCTGCAGATTCCCAAAGGTCTTAGAGGCTCTGTGCCAAGAACCTGGGACTAAGACCAAATATATATTATATCACATCACAGGTCTATTAATTTTTTCTTTTACAAATAAGATTTGAAGTAAGACAAAATGTTAGAGGTATTAATTCTGGGAATTGGAAATATGAGAGCATGTAACATTATGCTTTTCTCTTTTTATTCCAGTTTCTCAAAAAGTTGAGGGGAGAAAAATACTTTTGATAGCTTCCTATTATTTACTACAGAGGTTCTCAGCAGAAGTGGCACCCCCCCCGCTAAACACACACACACACACACACACACGACAAAGGTGAAAGTGTTGATTGTCGCAATGATTGGGAAGCATCCCTGGCATTTGGTAGGTGGAGGCCAAGGATACTAGACCTTACAGTGACTGGGGTAGTCTTGCACAACAAACTGTCCCAAGTCCTACACAGCTATCAAATGTTCCCATAAATATTTAAGTGAAAAAACAATTTATAATTAGCTGAGCATATAACCTCACACAAAGTATTTTTGGTACAGTTTTTGGTATACTCTGAATTCTCTAGGTATGCAACTACTGTATAAATGAAGGGGAGATTGTACAGTATTTGTTTTATTTAGAACTTTTGTTCACCATTAAAAAAAAAACATTTCACTGATGGCAGAGCCTGTTTCTGGCATTTGGCTCTCTGATAAAACACTATAGTATCAGTCTCCATTTGTAGCCCTTATATTCATCATGGTGAATGTACAAAAGTGCAAGCATCTGAGTGCTAGTATAACTATGCCCAATATTTATGTATGGGAATAATTTTATTATAAATTATTTTTACAAAGTATTCTTTATATTACTATAGGATATTGTGCTGATTTTTAAAAATTCCGTGTGCTAAGTTAAATAATCCATTCATATTTGGTTGACATTTTCTATGGTTCTGGGTGATGGTTCAATTCATTTCAACTTGGTTAGGCTGGGGTGCCTAGTTGTTTTGTGAAACATTAATCTGGATGTTGCCATGAAGGTATTTTTTAGATGTAATTAACATATCAGCCAACTTGGAGTAAAGCACATTGTCCTCCATAATCTGGATGGGCCTTACCCAATCAGCTGAGGCCCTAAGAGCAAGGATAGAGTTCTTAAGGAATTCTGCATCAAGTCTGTAGGATATAAACCCAACTTGAGTTTCCAGCCTGTGGATCTTAAGACTGTAACATCAACTCACCTGGATTTTCAGCCTGCTGGCCTGCTCTACAGATCTCAGACTTACCAATCCCTACAATTGTATTAGCCAATTCTTTGAAATAAATCTTACTCTCACTCTTATTCTCTCTCTAATGTATTAGTTTTGTTTCTCTGGAGAATTCTAATAGAGTAGCAATATACAATATGCCAATATATATCTGTCCAGTCTTATTTCCTGCCTAGGTTCAGTCCTTCCCTGCCTCATTTTCACTTGGAGTACCTACTGTCTTTTCAGAGGACTTGTCTAATCATCACCCAGAAAGGGTTCGGCAGGGCAAAGTCTGGATGGCTCCTTCCAGCTGGTTTACAGATTGTGTGATGTCCTTCAAGTTGCTCCCTCTTGACAACTGAACTCGCACAGTGTGATAACCTGCGATTGCAGGTTTCATCAGTCACATTTTTACAAATAGGTAGACTCATTCATTGGAGAAGGTGATGGCACCCCACTCCAGTACTCTTGCCTCGAAAATCCCATGGATGGAGGAGCCTGGTAGGCTGCAGTCCATGGGGTCGCAAAGAGTCAGACATGACTGAGCGACTTCCCTTTCACTTTTCACTTTCATGCACTGGAGAAGGAAATGGCAACCCACTCCAGTGTTCTTGCCTGGAGAATCCCAGGGACAGGGGAGCCTGGTGGGCTGCCGTCTGTGGGCTCACACAGAATCAGACACGACTGAAGTGACTTAGTAGCAGGAGCAACTGTCTTTTCAAATACAGCTTGTCAAAACCTAATTTCAAGCAATTGTTTGGTATTTACTACCCTACGCCCAAGGTCAGGGGTGGAGGCCAAGAGGAGCTACCCCATGCCCGAGGTTAGGGGAGGCGGCTGAGAGGAGCTACCCCGAGCCTGAGGTAAGGAGCAGCGGCTGCGCTTTGCTGGAGCAGCTGTGAAGAGATACCCCATGTCCAAGGTAGGAGAAACCCAAGTAAGATGGTAGGTGTTGCGAGAGGGCATCAGAGGGCAGACACAGTGAAACCATAATCACAGAAAACTAGCCAATCTGATCACACGGACCACAGCCTTGTCTAACTCAGTGAAACTAAGCTATGCCGTGTGGGGCCACCCAAGACGGGCGGGTCATGGTGGAGAGGTCTGACAGAATGTGGTCCACTGGAGAAGGGAATGGCAAACCACTTCAGTATTCTTGCCTTGAAAACCCCATGAACTTGCAGCCTTGAAATTAAATACCCACTCCAGTGTTCTTGCCTGGAGAATCCCAGGGACAGGGGAGCCTGGTGGGCTGCCGTCTGTGGGCTCACACAGAATCAGACACGACTGAAGTGACTTAGTAGCAGGAGCAACTGTCTTTTCAAATACAGCTTGTCAAAACCTAATTTCAAGCAATTGTTTGGTATTTACTACCCTACGCCCAAGGTCAGGGGTGGAGGCCAAGAGGAGCTACCCCATGCCCGAGGTTAGGGGAGGCGGCTGAGAGGAGCTACCCCGAGCCTGAGGTAAGGAGCAGCGGCTGCGCTTTGCTGGAGCAGCTGTGAAGAGATACCCCATGTCCAAGGTAGGAGAAACCCAAGTAAGATGGTAGGTGTTGCGAGAGGGCATCAGAGGGCAGACACAGTGAAACCATAATCACAGAAAACTAGCCAATCTGATCACACGGACCACAGCCTTGTCTAACTCAGTGAAACTAAGCTATGCCGTGTGGGGCCACCCAAGACGGGCGGGTCATGGTGGAGAGGTCTGACAGAATGTGGTCCACTGGAGAAGGGAATGGCAAACCACTTCAGTATTCTTGCCTTGAAAACCCCATGAACTTGCAGCCTTGAAATTAAAAGACGCTTACTCCTTGGAAGTAAAGTTATGACCAATCTAGATAGTATATTAAAAAGCAGAGACATTACTTGCCAACAAAGGTCCGTCTAGTCAAGGCTATGGTTTTTCCAGTGGTCATGTATGGATGTGACAGTTGGACTGTGAAGAAAGCTGGGCGCCAAAGAATTGATGCTTTTGAACTATGGTGTTGGAGAAGACTCTTGAGAGTCCCTTGGACTGCAAGGAGATCCAACCAGTCCATTCTAAAGGAGATCAGTCCTAGGTGTTCTTTGGAAGGACTGATGGTAAAGATGAAACTCCAATACTTTGGCCGCCTCATGCGAAGAGTTGACTCACTGGAAAAGACTCTGATGCTGGGAGGGATTGGGGGCAGGAGGAGAAGGGGACGACCGAGGATGAGATGGCTGGATGGCATCACTGACTCGATGGACGTGAGTTTGAGTGAACTCCAGGAGTTGGTGATGAACAGGGAGGCCTGGCGTGCTGCAATTCATGGGGTCGCAAAGAGTCGGACACGACTAAGCGACTGAACTGAACTGGGCAAGAACTGTATGTATTTAATTAAAAAGAATTTAAAAAAATAGACTTATGTGCTTTCAAATTAAGATGAAGGAATAAAAAAAAAAGATGAAGGAATATAATTAAGTTCATTGGTTATTACACTAAGTATCAATGGACTGGATTCTCTCATTAAAAGACAAAATATAATAGATTTGGGCTAAAAAGGCAAATCCAAAATATACATAGTTCCCAATACACATACTCACTAATACAGAGAAGTTGAAAATAGATGGGTAAGACGTATCAGACAAATGCAGACCAGTGTAAAGCAATAGTAATATTAAGAAAAGTTAAAAAACACTAAATGGAATAAACAGATCATTTGGTAATATAAAAAGACATAAATTATGAAGAATGGTGGTTATAAATTTGTCTGCAACTAAGAAACTAAAGGAAAAATTCTTAGGAATACAGGGAGACCAGGATAAAAATACAATTATAGTGAGAGTCTGTATTATACTTTGTTCAGAACTGAACAGCACTAGAGGAATAAAAACAGAAGAAATGAATAATACAAACAACAAACCTGATACACAAGTATGTGTATATATAATAAATACAGAATAGATAATTTTCTGTATCTATAGAATACTTATAAACACTGACTATTTACTCAAAAATTTTTAAAAATTTAAAAGTAGAAATTTTATAGATGGTATTCTCTGATCACATCCAATAAAATTATAAATAAATGATAACCTCAACTACTTGGAAATGAAAATCCAATAAAATTATAAATAAATGATAACCTCAACTACTTGGAAATGAAATATTCCTGGGAAACCTTCAAATCAAAGGGAAAAAACAAAACTGAAGATTTTTACCTTCTTTAAAAGCAATAAAACAATATTTCATTCAAAACTTCAGGATACAGCCCAAGGTCATGTCAGGAAACATGCCCTTAAATGCCTGTGCAAGGAAAAAAAAAGGTAATGGGCTTTAAAAATAGAGATGAAAACCACTGGCTACTGGGTCAAGGTCAAATTCCCTATCATGATATTTAAGACCTCTGTTGCACTCCCAAGCAACCAACCCTTTCACAGCACTTTTAATATTTAAATAATACAAGGAAAGCTTTTGTTAATGAATGGCAATACAAGTTTGTATACTCTTTTCCTATCAACAATTTTAAGTGTCTATATCTTCTTACCTAGTTATTTCTGTGCTAGGACTCTAGCCACACAACTGTATGATATATTCATTCAAAGGTATGATCTGCAGTATTATGTTAATAGTAAAGAAACTTAAATGAGCTCAGGAATTAGTTAACAAATAATGGTTTACTCATAAAATGGAATAAGTAAAAACCAGCAAAATATGTATGGTATAATCTCTCATTTTTGCTTTAAAAGAAACACATTTGTATACACTTGGTTATCTGATAAGTGGTCCCAGAAGACTATATACCAAACTGTTAATAATGATTAGGGTGAAAGGAAAGGTCAGGTACTTAATTAGTTGCATTTTTTACAATGAGCATATCTGATTTTTATAATAAAAATATTTTTTGAGTTATAAACATACGAAAGCTGAAGGAACTTAGAAATAACACTTACATACTTATTCCTCAGTTTTAACTGACTTATATTGCCACACTTGCTTCAACAGGTTTTTTGTTTAAGGGGAAAAAAGTATTCATTTGTATCATATCTACTAGTTTTTAAGTTTCTTAAGGTACATGAATATATCCTCAATGTAACATATTTTCAAATATAGACAAATAATTGTCCCTCCACCCCTTACCCAACACCCTTCCTATTTCCCTACTCAGAAATTATCTGTGTTAAGAGTTTGGTATGTTCCTATTACCATTTTCAATGTGTTTACATGTACATAAAGAAATATATGTTGACTGAATTATCTTTTCTCTGGTCTCTTCAACTATTCAGAGGCCAAAGCCTCAGGAGAGAAGGACTAATGGGCAGAGCTTGGGACCCCCGAGCCCTCCCCACTGTGTGTTAGGATCATCCTTGGTAGCAGAGCTGCAGCTTACCCTGGGAACCCTGCTGTAGGAAGAGAAAAGCCATACTACTAAGAGCCACAAGGAATACATCCGTACCTGTGCAGCCACAATTCCTTATAGTAAATTCTTACTAGCAGAGAGAGTCACGCTATTGCTAGAAAGTTTCATATTGTTTCCCAAACATCTTTCGTAGAAGCCAGTTGAGTGAAGGTAGATTCCTAATCTACTTTTATAGGCCTAGAGCTTATGGCTAAACTCTTCCTGATGAGGCCTGCCTTACAAGAGACCTTACTGAGCTAAAAGGAAAACCAGAATTGTATGCCGATGGCTGAGGTGAAGGTGCTACAGATAACCTTACCATGTATAGACCTATGCCAGTTCATAGGCCCCCTTTTAAAAAAGCCATTTCCTTTACCTCTTGAAGGTCAGGTCCTAAGTCCTAGGATAACCCTCTCTACAACTGGTTTTAGAAAACTCCTCTTGCTGCTTAAAACTTTGTGTCTCCCATGATCTACCAGCTAAAATTTAACTCTAGCCTGATAGTCAAGGTTCTTCACAATCTGGTCCCAAGCCACCTTCTTATTCTCATCTCTTGCTACTTTGGTCCAACTCCAACAGATTAGAGTTCCCTGAAAATGCCACATACTTGTTTTTACATTGGAAAAGCTTTTTAAAATTATGAATTATTCCAAACTTATTGAAGACCACCAAAAATAAAATTTCATATGAAATGCATACTCTCCCTCCATAAAGATAAGCAGTATCCATCCTTGTGTATTTCTGTATGTTTACTACAGAAATACCCTAAATATATTTTTGGGTTAAACATGTAACTTTGCATCAGATGGGACACACACACATATATATATTTTTGCAGCTTGCCTTTTTCACTCAACATTATGCTTCTGATATTTATCCTTTGCAAAGGTTAATTTTATGTGTCAAGTTGGCCACAGAAGATCCGGCCAGCTGGTTAGAGTATTCCTGGTGCATCTGAGAGGGTGTTTCTGGATGACATCGGTATTTGAGTCTGTAGACTGAATAAAGCAATTGCCCTCCCCAGTGTAGTTGGGTCTTATCCAATCCATTGACAGCCTAAATAGAAAAGGTAAAGTAAGCTCATACAAGGCTTTCCTGGTGGCTCAGTGGTCAAGTCAAGAATCTGCCTTCCAGTGCAGGAGACACAGGTTTGATCCCCAGTCCGGGAAGATCCACTGCAGAAGGAAATGGCAATTCACTCCAGTATTCTTGCCTGGAGAATCCACGGACAGAGGAGTTTGGCAGGCTACAGTCCACGGGGTCACAGAGTCAGATACAACTTAGCAACTGAACAACAAGCTCATACAACTCAACGTAAAAAAAACAACCCGAGGGACAGAAGACCTGAAAAGACATTTTTCCAAAGAAGATACCCAGATGCCCAAAAGGTACATGATGCTCAACACTGCTAATCATCAGGGAAATGCAAATCAAAACTACACCTATCAGAATGGCTACTGTCAAAAAGACCACAAATAAATGTTGGCAACGATGTGGAGAAAAGGGAACCCCAGTACACTGTTGGTGGGAATGTAAACTGGTACAGCTATTATGGAAAGCAGTATTGGAGGCTCCTCAATAAACTAAAAATGGAGCTACCATATGATCCAGTGATTCTACTCTTTGGTATAAACCTGAGGAAAATGAAAACACTAATTTGAAAAGATAACACGTACCCCAATGTTCACAGCAGCACTATTTATAATAGGCAAGATATGGAAGCAATCAATATGTCCATCAACAGATGAACAGATAAAGAAGATGTATTATACACACATACACACAGAAAATGGAATATTACTCAGCCAAAGAGAAGAATGAAAATTTGCCATTTGCAACAGCACAGATGGACTTGGAGGGTATTATGCTTAGTGAAATAACACAAATACTCTGTTATCACTTATATGTGGACTCTTTTAAAATATATATATGTCAGACTATCATAAATCAGTAACACTTTAATTTTTTTTAATTAAAAAATATTTATTTGAATGACTGCCTAGGTCTTAGTTACAGCATGTGGGGTCCTGTCTTTAGCTGTGGCATGTGGGATCTAGTTCCCTGACCAGGGATCAAACCCAGGTCCCCTGCATTGAGAGTCCAGAGTCTTGGCCACTGGATCACCATGGAAGTCCCTTTAATATTTTTAAAGGGTAGAGTAAGAGGGCCGTCTTTCTACTTGACTGTCTTTGAGCTGGAACGTCTGTCTTCCCCTGCCTATGGACTTGGACTACAGCGTTCACCACCGGTTTTCCTAGTTTTCAGGCTTTTGGACTCAGATTGGAACTATACTATCAACTATAGCCTTCTTGGATCTCTAGCTTACTGACTATAGATCCTGAGATTTTTCAGACTCCAAAACCACATGAAACAATTTCCTGTAACATTTTTGAAAATTCATACATAAATATATATATGTCCTACTGGTTTGGACTACACATCCATATTAACAGGAAAACTTAGCTCTTCATTTTAATTGTTGTATAATATTCCAATTACATGAGTAGATTAGTTTATCCCATTTCTCTGGTGGAAAGATCACTGATCTTTTTCCACTTTTCCCCCACTTATAAACAGCAATGCAATTAATTTCCTTGTTCTAGTTTCTACAAAAGATACTTAGCTTTACTAGTTATTAAGTTGCTTTTCCAAAAGTTATGTCAATGTTACTCACACTGGCAACATTTCTTCATTCTGTTGGTGTAAAGTGGATTCTATTCATTTTATATATCATTGATTTATAGTAAGGTTGATCACCTTTTTAGTGATTATCCATTGGCATATTCACTCTCTAGGAATTACCTATTCATATCCTTTGTTCCCTCCTCTCTCTCTTCTTCCTATTGGGTTGTCCTTGTCATTTCTTTAATTATATACACTCTGGATACTTGTATTTTGTTAGTCATATGTGCTGCAGGCTTGAGATAATCTTTTGGACCTTTTCTATTTGGTGGGGGGTGTTGGTGGTAGTGTATGAGTAAGAACTCCAGCAGTGTCTGCATCACCATGTACTCTTCCCAAAACAGGCCCAGAGATAATTAATCTGAGATCAGTTTTCCTGCAAGTTCTTACCTGGGGATGGGGTTGGTGGTTGTGATGTTTCCCAGACCACAAAGGAAGTATGCATTTAGGTTCTCAAATTCACATCAAGTGTGGGCCCAGAATTTGAGAATATTCTCAAGAGCATCCTGACCTCACAAGCCCAAGCATTCAAACATCTTTGCTTTCTCCTTTTGCCAACTGTGTGGATTTTTCATAGTTCCCTCCTTTTGCTGCTGCTTCAACTCAAGGTCTCCGTTCAGCTTCCTGCATGGGGCCACAGTCTTATCTCTTGTCAGCATCAAAACCCACGTCTATTCCTTCAGTAACTACATCAGGCGTTTTGCCTCCTGCTCTAGTTTTCAACTGCTTTGCATCTTTTGTGTCCCTTAGAAGCTTAGCTGTGCATTAAAGGGAAAAAAAAGCCACCTCAAGTTTATCCATTTTAGATGTTTGTCTCAAGTTATGTCATGTCAACCAGAACTGCTGTCTTTCATATACTCCCGTTTCTCCTGAACAGAACACCTTCCTATTCCTGTTTTCCTGGCAAAGTTCTACTCATCCTTAATGGTCCAGCTCCACTTTCAAGTTTTCTCCCACCTCACCAAGAACAATTTAGAACAGTTGCTATCACATTGTATAATTTTTTTTTCCCTTTCCTTACTGGTGTCTGAGCTCTCTGAAAGTAGAAACCAGATCTTGTTCATCTTTGTGTCTCTAGCTTCTCTGCCACAGTGCCCATCATCAAGTAGGCACTTGATAAATATTTCATTGAAGTGAAAATATCTTCCTGCAGACATATTGGATCTAAAGTCTGAAGAACTTGGTTTAAAATAAGCATACTACCACCCACTAACTACACTTCATGATTGTTTTTAGGATTGTGAAAGCTCATGATATGTAACAGGCAATCTAAAATGTTTGTTTTCTGAACAGCTTCTGAGATTGTTTTGTCACTGTGGCAGACTTAATTTTTCAAAGGTGAATGCAACCATTCTCCATGCTCTTTTTAAGAAAATTTTTGTCTGCACTGGGTCTTCATTTTTGGCACATGGGCTTTTCTCTAGTTGTGGTGTGCAAGGGGCTTCTCCTGTTGTGGAACATGAGCTCAGAAGAAGCGGGCTCAGTAGTTGTGGCACACGGGCTCTTTAGTTGTGGCACCTGGGCTTAGCTGACCCGCAGCATGTGGGATGTTAGGTCCCCAACCAGGGATTGAACCCACATTCCCAGCATTAGAAGATGCATTTTTAACCACTGGACCACCAGGCAAGTCCTTTCCCATGCTCTTCTGCAGTGACCTCACCAATCCTTCAAGAGGTAGAAGCTACCTCAGCACTCCCTGCTATCTAGGTGGTCCCTGTGACTACTTCAATCAGTAGGATACAGTGGAAGTAATGTGTGCCAGTTCCAGTCAACATTCTTTATTTTTGGCCACACTGCAAGGCTGTGGGATCTTAATTCCCCACCAGGGATTGAACCTGGGCCACCACAGTGAAAGCACCAAGTTCTAACCATTGAACCGCCAGGGAATCCCCTCAACACTAACTGGCCTAGTGACTTCTGCTTCCTGCATTATGCAATGCAACCATTTGAGCAAAGCTCAAGGCATGGAAAGATATGTTTAGGTGTATTAGTTGACAGCCCCGACAGTTCCTAGGGAATGGCCAGCATTAACTTCTAGCCAGACTATTAATCATCTTCGACATCCAGCTGAGTCTCTAAACTACTCCATTCCCAGCTGCCATCTCACCGTAACCACATGAGGTATTTCCAACTGCGCTCATTTAACCAATCAAACTAAACTGTTGTTTTACACCATTACATTTTTAGGTGGACATAGTAAAAGTCGCTCAGTTGTGTCTGACTCTTTGCAACCCGATGGACTATACAGTCCATGGAATTCTCCAGGCCAGAATACTGGAGTAGGTAGCCTTTCCCTTCTCCAGGGGATCTTCCCAATCCAGGGATCAAACTCAGGTTTCTCACATTGCAGGCGGATTCTTTACCAGCTGAGCCACAAGGGAAGCCCAAGAATACTGGAGTGGGTAGCCTATCCCTTCTCCAGCGGATCTTCCTGACCCAGGAATTGAACCAGGGTTTCCTGCATTGCAAGCAGATTGTTTACCAACTGAGCTATCAGGGAAGACCTGGTATGTCTTCCCAGTTTATAGCAGCTTCCCACTTAGGGTCAAGGTACAATCCTAACACTCATTTATAGAATGCAGGTAATAATCCCTACTTTTACAAAGTGTTCTGAAGTTCGCTTTTTGATGATGTGAAATCATCTTCAAAGCAGTTAAGCACTATACAAACGTGTTATCTTTTCAGTAAATAATAAAGTTAAAACTTCTTGTGGGATCTAGTTCCCTGATCAGGGATCGAACCCACACCCCCTATAGTGGAAATGTGGAGTTTAATGGCTGAACCTCCAGGGGTCTCTCAAATTCTTTTATATTCAACAGAGGAGAAGTAATGCCTTGCTTCTCTTATAAATATTCCTAGTTCTAGGGTAGGGATGATGTGTTTGCATCTAACCTGCTCTCAGGCATGAAACCTTCCAAGGCCATCTATAAATCTGGCCTCATGACAGTTTTGCCATCCCAGTTAACACTATTATCTTCCAGTTCTGTATTCAAACCCTCTAGAACCCTCTCACTTCCCTCCAATTCCAACTATATGCTCAGAACAAGCCCTGTTCCTATAACCGACTCTAATCTCAATTCAGTCGTCCAAAGTTAGAACTCTAATCAGTCTATGCCTCTGGCTAGATGCTTCTTCAACAACTATTCTTCCTTACATGAAGTCTTGAGAAGTGTTGCAGTACAGTGATTAAGAATAGAGACTCTGACTTTGATTCTTTACTAGGTGTTTGAATTTAGCGGTTAGCCTATTTTGCTGTATTTTAATCCTCTGTAAAGTACTTGATACCGTACCTGGTATGTAATAAAGAGCTATGTTAACTATTATTAATTATACCACATGTCAGATTAACTGGGACAACTAATTCAGTCGTATTTACAAAGCAACTGTTCAAACTTCAAAAGGCATACATACCTTGTCTGACTTTCTAAAGTATTTTCATACTTCACAATTACTATTCAACAATATGGTAAGTTGAGGAACTAAATGTAAGACCTTAGTCTTTTAGTCTTCCTGACTAGTTCTGACTAAATACATAAAATTTTTTAGAACTTAATTTGCCCTTGTGCTATATATATATATAGTAAGTCTTTTTAAAATCCAGCCTCTTAGTAAGATAAATTTAGTAGGGTCAGTATCCCAGTAATGTCAATGAACATCAAATGAGTATCTGATTCTTAGAACAATAACCTACAATAACCTATTTCTTTCCATTTTTATCCACCTCCTTAACAATGAAGCACTCCATATGTCTTAATGTACACAAGAGCATCTGGAAATATTTTGATAATCTGAATATTCACTGAATGGAAAATATTCTAAGAGATATATACTACTATTGGTAATTTTGCCTAAACCCCAACTACAGAAAAATCTAGATTAGGAAAATTGTTTCTCCATGGGCTAAAAGAGAAACTAGAATTAAAAGAGAAAACATTGGTTTAGACTCACTTATCTCCATCTTAAGATGTTAACTGGCAGTCTCTGTATTCAATAAAATGGGAAATACAGGAAATACTCAGGTGTCTCAGCTCTTCAACCAGTCTGCTGCTCTGGCGATATACGTGCTTTTATTTCCTCAGTATTTTTTCTTATGATCACTACACATGTTTGTTTTTTCTTAAAATATAAAGCCTTAAAATGCAGGTACTCTCTCTCTAGCATATGCACAGAAAGGAAAAACTTGGGTGTCCAATGGCCTCGAGAATCAGACCTGAAAAGTTATTAATCAGACTATGGATTCAGGGAACTGGGGATAGAGTCACTAAAGAGGTTGAGACAGCAGATGAGGGTTGAAGCACTTTTAATCACAGAAGAGTAAACAATAGTATAAACCGTTAACAGCTCACCCAGTGGCTGTTGTCCTCCAGCCCTCAGCTCACCCGCTCCTCCCACCCACCCCCACTTCCTGCGTACCATTGAATAAAGAGCAGGGTATCAGCAGCTGTCCCTGTCACTACCAGGTGGCAGGAAGGGGATCTAGCTAGGGGGCGCAGCAATCCTGGCCACCCACTTCATGGTTGTCTGTTTGCATACAACTTCATGCGAAATATTCCAGCTCCAAAGAAGAAACAGTGCAGAACCGTGGAGCTAAATTCAGCTGCTCCATTCAGATGGTCAGGGCTCAAGAGCCATGGGCAACCAGGGAGGGGACACTCTGGAAACAGCCTAATTCAAGATGCAGCGATATCTGGGACTGAGGTGGGCTCAGAGGAAAACAGGCAAGGCCTAATGGCCCCTCCAGAAATGTGCCCCAACCTAGGCAACAAGACTCACGCATACGCACAAATGCACATGCACAGGCGCGCACATACACACACACGCACGCGCACAGAGCAAATAACATTACTGAAAGAACCTGGAGGCTATTAAATACGAAATGGCAGAGTTTGTTTTTTTTTTTTTTAAGTGAAAATAGTTGCTTCTTTGATTCTCCTCAGTGCCCTGCACAGCCCCTAGTCCCAGGAATGTAGATGTGGGGAGGCCCAAGAGGAGTAGGTTGCCAGTGGCCCTACAAGTCCGTCTATGCTGAAGTCCCCACACCAATCACCTTACTCTTCAGCCCAGTAGCTGCCTCCCATGTGACCATTCACCCGATTGGCACCATTGCTGGAGCTGCGGCCACAGGGACCTTTTGTGTTGGTGGCTGTATCTTCTTCCTCTGAGCTGCTCTCCACATCACTGCGATCATCCTTAGACACCTGAGAGGGATGGGGGGAAGGTAGGAAAGGTGAGGACAGAACTCTTCTAGAATCACAACACAGACACAGCCCACGGAGCCCACGTTTGGGCGCTGTTTCCAATCTGGCCTACCTTCTGGTGGCACCCGACTCAAAATACTGTCGGGACCAGAGAGACTACGAATACCTGCCTGCTTCCTGTGTTTCTCTCTCATCGTCTCCAATTCTGTTCTCAATGTAGTAAGCAGCTGTCTTGGTAGAGGAGTTTACCTTTCAGGACCGGCCTAAAAGAGCTAAAAACATTCACATACCCTTTCTCTTCTACCTCAAAAAGGGAAAAGGCCAACACAACAATACAGGGCTGTCATCATCACTTCCACTGCAGTTTTGGTTATTTAGAGTTTTGCCAGAGCCCCGAAGTTGATCCACAATTGGGTCTTTTTAGGTTACTCTTCTTGGGCTCAAATATTAACATCCAATGCACTTGTTTCTTCAATTTTTTCCCTTTTCTCGTAACAGGATTACCTCTCTAGTATCCTGAAGATACACAACATGGTGAAAAGAAAAGCAGACTGGCAGTCAGCAAGACAGGAATCCCAGTCCCAGTCGTGCTATTCTCTATGAATCTTCACCTTTCAAACTCAGCTTTTTATTCTGTATTTTCAAATGAAGGATTTGGATTAAAGCAGTGTTTTCCGATCTAAACTATTCTGCATACCTAGCAAAGTATTTCAAATTTTCTATCTTGGACCATAAAAGTAAAAAGGAGAGACACCCAGTGAGAGCTATGTCAGGCTTTTGCCCTCCAGAAGTGAAGGATAATAAATGTGTGTGTGTGTGTGGTTTTTTTCTAAGTAAATAAGAGAAGGAGGTGATAAGGAAACAATACTACAATTGCTGTTAACGGAGGGTGGGGTACTTTGGTTAGCTCTAAGATTCTATGGCTTATTACAGCTATTGACCTCTGAACCCAGATCACGAGTTGATTATCTGATTGTCAGGAAATTTCCACCAGAGGGCAGTGTGTTAGATTTGAGCTAAAGGGAAGCACAAAAAGGAGGGATAGAGGCTGGATAGAAGGGAAAAACAGAAATGGAAAAAAAAAAAGGGCAGACTCTACTCTTGCCTCAATTTAGGAAAAAGAATCTGGCAACTTGAGCTCCATTCAACGATGCCCCACAAGGTCAGGAGAGAAGGCATGCTCCATACAATGCAGGGCAACAGAAAGGAAAGCAGGAAGGAAGAGAAACATTCAGATAGACATGCTTCACTGAACACTAGAAGCACAGATACACTTACATGCAAGAGATGAAACTGTCCAGCTCCCACCAGGCATAGAAAAAAGGAAGGAGGTGAGAAAAGAGTGCAGAGTACAGAGTCTGGGTCTAATCCTTCCTGGATAGGTCACCTGGTCAGGGAAGAAAAGCAGGGGAAAAGAGAGATGTCCAACAGCTACACCAAGAGGCACAGGCACACTAAGCAAGTTCTGAAAGCAATTAAAGCCATCAGGAACAGTGTCACAAGAGATCATATATTCCTGGGAAACATTTCATCCCTTTGTCCTAGAGTCTGTAACCTCCAGCAGAGCCCCTCCCCTTGGGACTGTATGTTACTGAAGGCTGAATCCCTCAGGCTAATCACAGTTTGACTGACTGCTTCAGAATTTGCAAAATTCAGTTATTAGTTTTATCACAGAATGACGCCTTTCTTTGTGCTTTTGGGCTCTTGAACTAAGGTGGGTATTTGAAGCCCTAAAAACCTATCTCACTTAAGACCCTGCCTCATGCAACAGTAAGTGAGGCTGGTACTTAATTCCTTACATAAACTGTATCTGGAACACTGTGGTGTGGCCATCTTGGGGTGGCTTGTGAATTACCATACCACTCCTAGGCAATCTAACATCTTGGCTTCTATACAGTTTATATGTTGGAACTCTGCATATGATTTCCTTTGAAAAAAGGCTTCCATGCTAAAAATAAAAATATGAAATCCATGATGCAGGTAAGGGGTAGGTTGAAATGGTCTCTAAAACCTAATCCTGTTTATTATTTAACAAAAGTCATTCCTATGGGACAGGAAGAAGGCAGATCCTGTCTCTGACATCTAAGTCATGTCTCAGATGGCTAAACACTCATACTTAAAAAAAAGATGAAAACCTTAGAGCCCTAGGCTTTTTGCTTGGTAATACCCCAAAGAAAGAAGCCATCTTTCACCCTTACCTTTCCTCGGATCAAGGCTTTGAAAGCAATTCGTGCAATTAGGTAGGACCAGATGACATGCAGAACCTGTAGGACCAGGAGAAGGCCATTGAAAAGCCACCAGGAGGGATAGGGCCCGATCATCTCCCAACTCTCAAAGAGGGTCGTGTTCAGGATCCTGTAAGAGGAAGGTCAATGGTCAGATTCTAGAGTCAAAGCCAGACACATAGGGGTGAAGTTGAATTTCCTGGAAAGCAGAACTTTGTGTTTTTACACCATACCTTCTATCAGTGGAAGTTCCAGGGATATTCATGCACAGTGAGAAGATAGTAAAGAAAGGGGCCCATGGAGTTTTATATCTTTAGGAATAATGGAAGATACAGAACTCTTAGCAACTGACAGAATAAGTCAGATTACTAATCACTTCAAATAAGTCATATTACTAATCCAAATATGCAGAGTATCACAAATTTAGGGCAACAACTTTAATAATAAGCCTAAGAATAATTCAGATCCTCACACACATACAGGACAGCTGATGGCCAATTCCCTCAGACTAAGGAAAATCTCCAACCCACAGAGTCAATGACTTGTAATATAAAGTCGTGAGTATGTAAGTGAGAGTGTTGTGGGAGTGGGAGTGGTCAGGATGGGAGAGAATGTAGAGCAGGAAAATAAGCAAAAGCCTGAGAAGTCTGCAATCAGTGCAAAAGAAGGCAAAGGAGTTACTCAGGCATAAAATGAGGACTACTCCTCAGAGATGAAATCAGGAGAGCCACAGCTAAGTGAGTTGGATGCTCTCGGTCTACATCATACTGTATTAGAAATACTATACAGGGGAAATGAGGTCCTTCAAGAATCCATAAAAGGTCAGGTTAGGTCAAGCAAAAAGCAGAGCAATATTCTGGGTTAAGGCATCTTGGTGTCTGTTCCGTAAACTGGTGACCAGTTTATTGTTACATATTTACCACAGCCCTAACACTTACCAGAATGGATAGATTCCTAGGCGAGTCACCACAAAAACAGCACTGAAGATCACGAAAAGGGTGTCACAGAGACGCTGGTACTTGGCATAATTGGCTAGCTTGGCTGCCTGGAGAAAGAAAGATAAGAATTGAATTGGAGAGAAAGCCAGTTCTCAGATAGGAAGAAAAGTAAAGAGGACTAGTGAGGAAAGAGTCATTGAGGCATCTTACCTCCAGCAAGAAGTCTGAGACATCATGTAGACAAAAGACCAACGTTCCCACTCGAACCATGTTGCTGATGTAGGAGAAGGTAATAAGCCCGATGGTGGCCAGGTGATGCACAAACATGATCAGAAAATCCTAGGAAGGAATGCCAATAGCAGAGGCAGGTAAAGGCAAGGCCGCAGAGCTGCTACACAACTCAGTACCCTGCACTCATCCCGCTCCTCAAGAGCTTTATTTTGTTTAAATTCTCCCCTAGGGAACTGCCTGACATTTCACCCAAAACGCTCTACATCAGTGACTGACCCGTAATCTGCACTCGATCTACAGCTCAAAACACAGAAGAGAGCGATTTTCTTCGGTAGCTGCAGAACATGCAGACTTCAGATGCTTAGCTGATACCTGGAGATAATTTCCCAGGTGGCAGTCAGGCACACAAGCCTTATTCCTTGAGCATCTGAGACTCTTCTGCATTGATGAAGGGAATTTCAACCAAAGGGACCTAAGAGAAAGGTGAGGTTTGTGGAGGGGAGAAGCTATTTCAAAACATTTCAGAGAAATGCTAAATAGTCCATCTTACTACAAGCACTTCCTGCTCTCAGATTTAAAGCTCTGATTTCCTCTTGGGTTCAAATAACAAGGTTAGACCCTGAGAAATCTCTAAGTACCTGAGTTATTACACATATCTAATAAATACTTCTCAGCCCAGTGAGGGATAGAGGGTGGGAGGAGGCAGGTAAATTGCATCAGAGAAGCAAGGATATAGTCTATGCTCTCCATATGGATGGATACAATCATATGTTCTAGCTCTTGAGTTAGGGATGAGTTTACAAGTACACATTCTAGAATGTTTTAAAACCTACATACATATTATAAACCTTTTTGTATGTGTCATGTATTAAAATGAAATTTTAATAAGGAGACCTGTGTCTCCATAGGAGGGTGTGTAACTGTCCTGAGTAACCAAAGGAGGGTGAGAGGCATTTAAATTATATATCACGCTTCTAGGTTACACAACAACTAATAAGCCAGATTAATGTCAATCTGTTCCCACAAGTGCTAACCCTGCTTTTCCTTACCAAAGATAACCATGAGTTAGTGACAGATTAGGGTTAGAGCTGCTGGAATTGCATTATGTCAGGTGGATGGCAATAAAAGGTGAAGATTCTGCCCTTTCTGTATACTTACAAAAAACTTAAGTCATTTCCAACTTTGCCACTCTGTAGGCAAGTCAACTCACTTCTCTGAATCTGTTTCCTAAATAACAGCAAGAAAAGGGTAAACTAAAACATCTAAAACCCCTTCCAACTGACATTCTTTTAAGTAAGTTCGGTCACCAAGAAGAGAGAACAGAGAGGGAACAAGGGTCACTAATGGCAAAAGTTTTTCTGGAATCGAAGCTTTTCCTCGATCAGGCCTTGCTATCCCTAAGTTTTCACTAGTTTCTTGAGCTTTCTATGTGTAAGAACCCTGGAGAAAAACAAAGGAAAGGGTATGCTTCTTAGCTGATTAACTGTTTTCATCCTGGGCTGCCCTGAATGACTCAAATATACTTCACTAGTCAGGGCTCACCTCTGAGAACATTACGAAGAGCTGAAAGTCACACTGAACCTACTTTCACCCTCTCTTGTGGCCCTAATCAGGACAGAGAGTCCATCACAATGACAATAAGGGCAGCTGCTGGAAAGGAGGGTGCCATAAATCAGGGTGTTGAGGGAGCCAACGTGCTTACCTTTCTTTTAATGTCTGTAAACTGAGAAAACATGAGAGACCAATAGAAAGCCAATTCCATGATATAATAGTAATAAAGTCCACTTGTGAGAGGCTGGAAGAGAAAAAGATGTGAGGATATCAGCTAGTCAAAGACTCATTCCACGTCCCCAGCTTTCTTTGTGTCAGCGTACTCATACCCCCGATTATTAAATACTCTTCCTCTCTATCATCTTCCAAGACGTGCAATAGCTAACAGACTTTGGATTGGTGTTGACACCTAAAACTCTTCCCTTCCACATATACATCTTTGTGTGCTAAATCACTTCAGTCGTGTCCAACTCTTTACAACCCTATGGACTGTAGCCTGCCAGGCTCCTCTGTCCATGGGATTCTCTAGGCAAGGATACTGGAGTGGGTTGCCATGCCCTCCTCCAGGGGATCTTCTGACCCAGCGATAGGACCCACATCTCTTATATCTCCTGCATTAGCAGGCGGGTTCTTTACCACTAGCGCCACCTGGGAAGCCCATACACATCTTTGGCTCATCTTTTAGAGATCATATAGGCTTCCCTGGTAGCTCAGCTGGTAAAGAATCTGCCTGCAATACAGGAGACCCCAGTTCGATTCCTGGGTTGGGAAGATCTGCTGGAGAAGGGATAGGCTACTCACTCCAGTTTTCTTCGGGCTGGTAAAGAATCCACCTGCAATGTGGGAGACCTGGGTTTGATCCCTGGGTAAAGAGTCGGACATGACTGAGTGACTTTCACTTTCATGGTTAACAAGGACAAGACTGAGCAACTAAGCACACACACAGACACACCACAATCAAATCAGTGTGCCTAGAATTCTGGGCAATTTTCAGAGGATTAAAATCATTGAGGCCTTTCCTTCTTCCATCCTGTGAGCAACCCCCTGACATTTTTCTGCTTTCGAGTAGAACCAAGATGCTCTTACGGGATTCAAAAGGGACACCTGAACCAGAAAGCACCTCATTAAGTGCCAGGAAGCTGCTTTTCTTTCCAGCCCAATTAGGGTGAATATCTGGAACAAACAGGTCACTGGAAAACACACACACACCCCCACCGTGTACACCCTGTCTCTTATACACATCAGATGTGTATAAGAGACAGCANGCAACTCGGTTTATTTAAGCATCTATCATGGCAGGGTAAACGAGGCAGTTTATCTGGCACCTCCATTTTGCTTGTTGCTACCTTTATGGTATGTGTGCGTGTGTGTGTGTGTGTGTGCGCGCGCGCGCGCGCTCACACAAAGGATAGGGATGGGGGGGGGCGCCGTAGAGAGAGGAGGTTAATTCCGCTCTACTGGCGTGAGGGGCTCCCAGTGTTCCTGGGAACTGTTTGTTTTCATGCTGTCTCCCGCCCCATCACCTAAGTCTCCCAACTCACTCGTTGTGTCTCCTCTGTCCCCATCTTACTTGGGAATAGAAGTCCCTACGTAAAAGGGATAGGAGCCCCGCGGCCGAGAGGGAGAGATTAGGGCGTCCCCCTCCCCGTCGGGGACCGGAGAAACTTGTTGGGAAGGTTCTGGGCTTTGTGGGAGACCCCTTTGGCTGAGGCGGGGGCGGGGGGAGACCGGGGAAAGCCGCTGAGGGGCTTGGGCAGCTTGGAGCCGGGTCTGACGCCCCCGCCCCCTCCCCTGTCTCGTCCTGGCCGGCTTCAGGCTCCCCATCAACCAGGGCAGCCAGGATTTAAATTCACGGTGGCTGAGTCTTGTGACAGGATCAAAGACGAATTCCAGTTCCTTCAAGCTCAGTATCACAGGTAAGGCCTGTGGGGGCCGCCCCGGGGCTGGCAGGGCGGGGGCGTCCCCGCCGCGGCTCCTGCCATCAGCCCTCCGGGACTGAGCGGGCTCTCGACCCCGGGGCGGCGGGGCGGCCCGGGCCTCCTCCTTTTGTTTCCCCTTTCCGAGCGCGGCGCCTTAACCCTTTGCTGCCGGCAGCCTCCCGGCTCCCCATGCCGTTCCCGGGGTGAGGGAAGCTGGATCGGGGCGCGAGCCGGTTCGCTCCGGGTTCTGGGGGTCGCGAGCCAGCGTCAGGGTCCCGGCCCCCACCCCACCCCACCCCGCGCCCCGGCTAAGTTCACTCGCTCGGCCGCGGGAAGTTTCAAGTTGTTACACTCCCCCTCCCTGTGTCGGGGACCCACGGCCCCCTCCGCCCGAGGCTGCGGGATGAGGGGAGTACCCCCGGGGCTGGGTGTCAGGAAAGTGCCCAGGTGGCTCTGAGACACCCTAGGGGTTGGGGTCCCAGAGGAGGCTGTGCAGGCCCCAGGCCTGAGCCGGCTCCTCCTGCCCTCGTAGCCTCAAAGTGGAGTACGACAAGCTGGCGAACGAGAAGACGGAGATGCAGCGCCATTATGTGATGGTGAGAGGCGGCTGGGACCCGGCCAGGGTGGCGTGGGCCTGGGGAGCCCTGCCCAGCCCCCGCGGGGCAGCCCCCGCAGCGGGTGTGGTCCGAGTGTGCCATCCGACCCTTTCTCACCAGCCTCCGTCAGTCCGGGCCACTTGGAGGAGGGTGGGTGAGAGGAGGGGCAGAAAGAGAAACCCAGCCCCTCTCCTTGTACACTACCTTTGTGCGCCTTTGATTTGCGTTCTGAAGGTTTCCCCAGGGCTGGTTGTCCTGTCTCGGGGCTGGATAAAAGTCGTTCTTAAAGACCTCCTGGGAGTGTGTAGAAACTTCTGTGCTCTGCAGCCCTGGGATTTAGCCAGAGTGGGACACAAGACCTCTCCCCCTCCCTCTTTTCTCCCCAGGGGTTCCTGAGAGTGGAGGAGCCTTTTGCCTCCATGCTCACTCAGGGATCACCCCACTGAGAAGCTCATGGACCCTGGGGCAGTGTGTAGACATGTCCTCCTTTTTCCCAGTGTCTCTTCCAGCAAGTTTTAATCTTCTGATAGTAAGGAGGGCATTGGAGGTCCTTATGTGGGACTCCTTGCACTGCTATCCACATAAAAGACCTTGGACACATTGCTAAAGAACTCTGATAGGGCAAGTGGCCCCAGTGTACACACGATTGATTCCCTTTTGAACCCGAACGTTGTATAAACAGGGTATATGGCACAGGCAGGGCTGGTGGGAGGGAGGGCCCAACTCTTCTTACACCGTTTATTGCACGTAGGGTATTCTGTTGAGATGAGAACAACACTCCTGAGTTCTTCACCTCTTCACCCTTTGTAGCTGGCTTTGGGGTTTGACTTAAACTTCTTTAGTAAATGTATCCTAAAAGTACCATTTGGCCAAAACCTTCTCCAAAGCCGATTTTGGAACACAGATTTTGGTGTTGTGGGTTAACGGCAGTTCTTTTTACTTTTAGTACTACGAGATGTCCTACGGTTTGAACATTGAGATGCACAAGCAGGTAAGTGCTTTAGGATATGTATCTAATTACAGATCCAGCTCCTGACAGGCAGGCTCTGAAGCTTGGTTGAGTTCTCAGACATGTTGAGCTTTTAGCATCCAAGCTTGTGAAGTTTGTCCTGGTCTTGGCTCTTGGTGGAGGGGTAAGGAGCAAAAGGAAAGTTGTCTGTTCAGGATCCGCTTTACAAACTTCTGTAACCCAGAGGTGGCTGCTTTAATCTGTTTTAATGTAAAATTTACAAAAGGAAAGGCAGGAGGGTGTGTGTGTGTGTGTGTGTGTGTGTGTGTGTGCGCGTGCTTGCATGTGTGTGCGCATGCACAAAAATGTGATGTTCTGCCTTGATAAGATTAAACTTCAAGAGTCTTAAAAGCCAGGCTGAGCTGTCAAAATTTAAGGGAACAGGCTACCTACCTATTTTATATTAAAAATATAAATCCAGGATGAGTTACAGCTTGGTACCTTACGGATATGAGGCAACTTTTTCATCTCCATCTTAATGTAAAGGCTGCCTTGATCATTCCCATTTTCCAGGGGGAAGCTGAGAGGTGAAGTAACAAGCCCAGGGGCAGCCTAGCCAGGACTTCTGAGATGGCTGGGGGTTGAGCTCAGCTTTGAAATCCTGAAGTCAAACCAGTTTAGCTGGTGTGTGATGGATATGTAAACTACCCTGTATTGTCACTCTTCTAATAACAGTATACCTCAAACCGGGCAAATACAAACACCTTTATCTCAGTGCATATCAGTAACTCTGTCCTGGGCGCTGGGCTGGGCTGTGGGAGAGGCCTGTTTGTATATTTGTCTTCCGAGGAGAGGCCGCCTATAGTTTGGCTTGGCCAGGGATTAGCGTTGACTTGGCATGGAGAAATGGCGCGGGCCGGTGGTTCTTTTTAACAATTGATGTTCTTGAAATCTCAGAAGGCTGTTGACTCATTGTATCCTTTGGTGACCGTGACTTGAATGGATTTTCTGCTCTAAATGAACAGTGGTTTACAAGGTTTAAATTTTGCTCTTTAAGAGGGCAGGACCCAGGGCAGGTGAGAAGGGCAGGTGACCTCTGGAATGCTTGTAGATTCCTGCCTGCCCGCTCCAGTGGTTTCACAGAGGGCCTTTGGAATCCAGGTTCCTTCCCCCTCCTGGAGGGAACCCCGTGTTGGGTGAAGGGCAGCCAGAAAGGGGCCTGTTTGTTGAGGAGTGTGGGGAGGCAGTCAGGGGTTAGCTTTTTAGGGAGACACGGGAAAAGGCTACCAGGCTTTTACTTCTGCTTTTACTTCTTGACCCACAGGTATCATAGACAGACATCAGTTTGTAAGTGAAGATGTTTGTCTTCCGGAGTGTGGGCTAGAGACTGTCTAACTTTAAGTGGAACTGGCTGGATCCAACTGGTCCATTAAGAATATATGAAGTGAATCGGGGGTCCCAGGTGTTCGAGGACCTTGGGCTGTTATGCAAGATGCCACCTCCTCCCATTCTCCACCCCTCTTTTTTCGTCCTCAGTGCTTGGTATCTTGGGTGTGTTTAAAGAGGGTAATTGCACCCAGGTTTAAAATTTATAGCAGCCGTTCTTCTAAGAGCTTCGTAATTAAGGTGTAATATGTCGTTGCATGTTGAGGTCTGCATGGGTGGTGTTCCCTGTGTCTGTAAGTGGATGATTCTTTGGCACAAAGAATCCACCTCTTCTGTTGGAGCGAAGCTGCTCCTGGAGTCCTGGGCCACTCTGAATCCAGGAAGAGTTATTCACCTTCCTAGTGCATTCAGTGGTGGGGTTTATATAAGAAGCAGCTATGTGCATCTGGGGCCTCTGGCCCGTCCCCAGACCCCGGGTTCTTAGGAGGAGAATGCCTGAGGTTTGGCGACATGATCTCATTTAATCCTCTGAGCTGCCAGAAGGAGATAGATGTCGTCTTTGCCCCCTTTTTATAGGTGAGGAAACCGAGGCTTTAGGGAAGCCAGGAGGGCAGAGGTGGGACTTAAATGTGGGCCTCTGGCTTCCAGACCGAGCACTTTACCCTGTTTGCCACTCACCTTTGCCTTGGAGCCTCAGCTCCCACTTGCTTCCCAGCAGGACTCTCTGCTCTGAGCACAGTGCCTCTGAGTTGGGTGAAATCGCCCTGTGGCTGTGTAGGAACAAAGAGGCAAGGAGGTGAAGAAACCCTGCACTAAGACATGCAGTCCTGACCTCCTGGGGCTGGCCACCTCCCTAGGCTTGCGAGGGTTCTGCAGAAGAAAACCGGCCACTAATTGTAGTGTGGATCTTGGGCGCATTTGGCGGATGGTGGTTAGGCCTGAGCAAACAAGTTTATCAGCTGACCTGTTTAGCGGTTGACTGGTGTTTTATCTGCACACACAATCAAGTGACTGGAGTGCTTGAATTATTCATGCAGTGTCCTGCCCTCTAGACTTGACTGTTCGTGTGATTACATCTGCCTGGAACAAACAGGCTGGATTCTTCATCTTGAAGCTCAGGGATGGGGGTGGGGACTGTCTGTACTTTTATATAATAGATGATCTCCAGAGCTAGCACCTTGGGAAGTGTGGCAGCCCTCAGCCAGCGCACACATACACACATGCGTGTGCACACACACCCCTCTTACCAACACCACCACATATTTTTTTCAAAAGCCCTTCTTTGCTGGCTCAGTGGGAAATGCTTGTTAGTTCAGAACCTCAGGTTCTGCCAGATGGGCCTGAGTATTGACAGAGGGCAGCTGATGAGGTACGTCCAGCCAGTCTTTATTTTACCGAGAGGTTACACTCACTGTGGCTGGCTCCCTTCCTAGCCGTTTCTCTGTCTCCCTCTGTGTTCTTTTTCCAAGCTGTCGAATGAATCCCAGAGAACACAGTCGACGGTTTCTCCTCCCCTTCTCTGTGTCCCTCCCTAATTGTGGCAAAGCAGAGATTACAGAATCATGGGCCTGGCCTGAGATTTCAAGAGGTCACCCACCTCCTCCAAGCCTCTGCTTCTAGGCAGGATGTCAAGGGTGATTCAGCAAGGCCAGGGAGGTGATGATGGCTGGCCAGCTCATCAGTTCCCATCTTGTTCCCACAGAGGCTGACACTCTCGGTGTCAGCCACAAATCACAAAGCCAGCGTGGAAACAGGCGCTCCAGAGCGATTGCAGTGCATAGGGTTTGAGGCACTGATGATCTGAGAAGCTGGGTCAGGCTGCCTTTTCACCCCTTGCTGGTGATCACTGAGGTTTTGGAAGAGCACTGGAGGCCTATTGATTTGGGGAATGTGTCATGCCCCCAGTTTCCCATCACCAAGCAGCCCTTCCTCTGACCTTCTGTTCTAACTGGGAGAGCCCTTTGGCTCCTCCTGCAAACCTTTCAAGGTCTAGATAAAGGCACTAAGGCCCAGGCAGGGGAGCCGAGGTTTCCAGATCCATCCAGTCCAGTAAGTTAGCAGAGGAGCTGCTGTTACCACTTACTCCTCCCGACCCAGCTCTCTCAGCAAAACTCAAGAAATGAAGAGTGCTCACTTACTAACTAATAGCACTCTGTGTCTTTAATTACCATTGCTGCTTTCTGCGTTATTATCTCAGGAGGTTAAGGCTACAGACCTGGCGACACCAAAGTCCAAAGTCCCCCATTTCGGGTTGTATAACCATATCAGCTGAGTCGCCTCTGCCTGCCCAGGGTCCTCGTCTGAACCGCCAGCTATTTGCACAAGTAATGATTCATTGCGCCTGGTTATAAACACAGTGCATAACCAGCAATCCCGGAGAGAAGGTTCACAGGTACGGTGAGGTGATAAAACTTGTGAATCTTTCACCTGAGGATGGGGATGGCCATGGGGGTGGCCCTGGACATGGCTGAAAAGGAAGGTGGACCATTTTCATTTATTACTTCCCCTCTCTGGGCCCTCACACCCACATAAAAAGGGGCTTGGGCTGGAAGAGCTTCGGACATAACATCTTGAAGTTCTGTGGCCACTGTAAAGGTGTGAGGAGCGAGAGGGGACCAGCAGATGATGAAGTCAGCAAAACCCTGCCCAGGAGTCAAGTCAGTCTGAGTGGGGAGAAGCTGGGACACTCTAATTGAAAGGGGACATATTTCCTCATACTAGGGCAGTCCCTGTTTGTGTGGCATGTAAGTTGAGCTAAGAAAAAATACCTTTGAGTTTCATTTATTTTGGTCAGAACACTGGCATCCGGGAACCCCTCTAAAGCCTCAGTTTCCTTCTGACGTTTTTGCCTTGTTGCTCTTCTCCAGAGCTGTCTCTCCTCTCAAACTCTTGAGCAGTGGAGTAGGGTATCTGCCTCGCTCCACTTTGGGGTCCACCAAGTTGAAAGCTCCCTTCACCCTGTCCTGTCCACCTGGGAAGAACCTGCACCCTGGACCCTTAAGGCTGCTGTCTCTGGACCCTATTGCTTCTTGTTTGTGGAGCTGTCAGAGTGAGGGTCTGTGTGCTTCCTGGCTCTTCCTTCTTATGCACGCTATCATTGAAATGATCTGGGAGATGGGCACGTGGTCCCCACTGATCGTGGGAACTGGTCCTGAAGGAGGACCTGGCTCCTTATTGAAGACTCTTCATGAATCCTGCCGGACCAGGAGCTCCTGGAGGGGCACGGAGCTCCTCTTTCTGTCTGTAGCTTCCTCCTTCCCCTCGTACAGGAAGGGGCTAGTCTGTGTCAGAGATCCTTTTTTTCCTTTTTGTTGTTGAAGTCAGTCAGTCAAGGGATGGATTCCCTTTTTCTTCCTGTGTGGGGAAGATGTTTTTCATCTCGTTGGTTCAAAATCCTGGGATACCGGGGAAAGGTGTTCCAGGCCAGACCTCAGTGGGGTGTCCCACTGATCCACACGCACAAAGTCTCAGTATCTGTGGGGAGCCCCTCTGTTGAGGCCTCCTATGTGTGCTTTGCACCTATAGCACATAATAGGTGCTCGGTAAACACGTTGCTTTTTCTTTGCTCAGAATCACTGTGGTGTCAGAGGGTGGAATTCCCATTCCCCCAGCCTTGTGAGTAGGAGAACGGGGGCGTTGCTCTTGTGGGACTTCCTCCTGCTTCCTCCTCTGGCTCAGCATCCAGATTCTTCATCAGTCAAATGAGGGGCTTGGACTGATTGCCAAAATGGGTATTAGGGGCCTGGGATGTGCTGGGTGTGGGCTGGGGCTGGTTTCACAGACACCCTTCCCTCCTCGGGGGAGTCGGGCATCTAAATAAGTCATGGCAATGCAGTGAGGTAAGTGCTAACAGGGCCAGTGTCACCGGAGGAGCACCCGGGGACAGAGCAGCTCATTCTTCCTGGGAAAGGGGAGTCAGGTCAGAGAAGACTATACCGGCGGGCTGTTACCTGAGCTGGGTCTTAAAGCGGGGGCCGTGTTCATTACACCGGCGCCCCTGGAGGCTCCTCTGGGGGAAACACAGCGCTATGTGGTGTCCCGGGAACCACAAGTCTTGGAACGGCAGGCGGGGAGGGGAGGAGGGACTCCACTTGGGGCGGGAGGCGAGGTGGTGACATGTTGCAGCGAAGTGATCTCCAAGGCTTCTCGGCGCTCACACTCGCTGCTCTGTGGCTCCTCCGTCCCCAGATGGCTCTCCAAGGCTGGCCCGCGTCCATCTGCCGGGCTGGGGGGTGGGGTGGGGGCTGCTCCCTGCAGGCTGTCTCCCTCCCCTGCTGGCTACCCCACCATCATCTGCTGGTTTGAACTTTATCCCCCAAAGTGGCATTGTCTTCTCGCTCATATGGGTAATTCTGTAATGACTGGTTATGACCCGCCCCCTCCCCCATATTTAATTCTCATCAGCCCAGCTCTCCACTTTGCTATTAATGATAGCCAGCCAGCAAAATAGCTTTCAACATGCCATTGACAGTCTGGTTTGAGAGAGCACTTCAAGTAGTGCTAGACAGCTGAAAGCACCCATAATTGTGTACCAGAGTGAGAACTGCGCGCTCAAGGGCCTTGTTTTATATGCTTAAAGGGACAATATCTTGTTTTCAACAAATGCTCTCCGAGACTCACAGCCAAGATGCGTTCTTTCCCCTTCTCTCTTTGCTTTTCTCCCTTGGCTTTTTTTTTTTTTTTTCCTCTTGCCTTTCAAAAGAAATGTTCCCTCTCAAGTTGAGGCTAAGGAGAAACTTAGGGAAGGGGGAGTTTCCTGCCGCCGCAGAAGTAAGGTCTGGGGTGGCATCCACTGCAGGCAGCCTGTGGGGTATGCGGTGGAAGGGGTGCCTCCCCTGAGGGTCTTCTGGAGGAGGTAACGGGGGGAGTTGCAGTTCTCCCCAGCAGTGGTGTAGAGTTCTTCCGTGGGTGAGGATGTTGCCCGGTGAGCGTGAGGGTGGAGGGGGCAGGCTTCCAAGATGTCACCTTGTTACCGTGGATGAGCAGGCAGAGGCCACCTGAGGGAGAAAGGGGTTGGCCTTTGGGGAGTCAGATTAGAACTCTCTAAGCCCTTGAAAGGAGATTCTAGGAGGCCCTTCTGTACAGAGGTCCCTCAGGAAATCATGAGGATGAGTAGGGCCGGGACCTGCCTTCTGTAGGGGACGTTCATCCCAGCTTCAGGGATTAACAGGGGGGACCCATTGACTCAGCCCTGAAGATTCTGCCTCAGAACAAATACCTCCCTCCACTTCACCCCACCGACATCATGGCTTTGATGGTGCAGGAGCCTTTTGAGAAGGGGTTCCCTCCACTGCTATAACCAGAACCTTCCCTGACCCATTACAGGGTAAAGGAAGAACAAAATTCCTCACAGTGGGGCTCAGATGACTGGGGAGCCCTGTTGGGGTTGAGTCTGGCTGTGGCCGTAGCCTTGTCTCCTTAGAGGGGCCCCATTTTGTTCACCTGCCACTCGAGGGACACAGGTGGGATCCTGGGGCAGCTGCCGCCACCTCTAGACACTGCCAAGAGAAAGCCTTTATCGAAGACAGAGTGAAAATTCGGATCTGTAGTTAGAGACTATAATAATACAGGCTTTCACATTTGCGGAGCACTTGTTTGCAAAGCAGATAAGACATTTTTGTCTTAGAAACCTAAACTCACAGGCATGTGGGTCCAGGACAGACACACCAAGAGGAAAGCATCAGAGCGTGTCGGGAAAGGCCTGTGGTGTGAAGATGACCTGTATGCTTCAGGGTGCCACCGGGCTGTGTTCCTAAGCTGGGGCTCGGGTGGGAAGGGAGCGTGTGGAGCAGCAGTGGTCTGTGAGCATGGCGAGGGACAAGACCAGTTTGTGTTCACAGAGGCTTCTGAGCCCATCGTGGGCGCACGGTGTGTATTTTGTGGGGAACTCGGACTGTTGGGCTTCCCTGGTGGCTCAGGCCAGGAAGGAATCCGCCTACAGTGCAGGAGAGCCCGGTTCGATCCCTGGGTTAGAAGGGTCCGTCCCCTGGAGGAGGAAACGGCAACCCACTCCAGTATTCTTGCCTGGGAAATCCTGTGGCTAGAGAAGGGGCCTGGCGGGCTATCGGGCTTCCCTCGTAGCTCAGTGGGTAAAGAATCCGCCTGCAATGCAGGAGAGCCCGGTTCGATTCCTGGGTACGGAGTATCCCCTGGAGAAGGGAATGGCTACCACTCTCGTATTCTGGTCTGGGGAATTCCAACAACTGTGTAGTCCATGGGGTCACAAACAGCTGGACACGACAGCGACTTTCACATGATGGGCTACAGTCCATGGGGTCACAAAGACTCAGACATGACTTGGCGACTAAGCACGCACGAGCATGCACAGACCAGGACTGTTGCATTCTAGTTTTGGGGGGGGGGTGCTCCCTGACCCTTTGTAACATCACCGACCTTCTGGGAACGTTGCCAGGCTTTCTCAGGTTTCTGAGAGAGGCCCGTGGCTGCGAAAGTCGTGATTGTAGGAAGAACTATGTGTAATAAACCTGTATTTTAACGTGTCTTTAATAGGCTTAAGCGCTTCTCTCCCACCCGCCTTTCACATGACAGGACAGTGTGAGAGGGGAAGAAAGGAGAGGGGTGAAGAACCAGATACTTGGGGAAAGATGATAAAGCAGAGGTATGCGGGGATAAGGAATGGGGAAGAGCCGGGAAAGCAGGCTGGATTTAGATTATAGGAGGACATGAGCAGCAGGAAGCAAGGGTTAATGACTTGGAGGTAACTTAGTGATGCTTGTCATGCTTTAGCTATCTATATGGGCCTGGAGTTCCAAGTGCCGGGGCCTTATCTCATTGCCCTTTTAAATCCTTGATAACCATTGTTCGCAGCTCTTCGACTTTTTTCTTTTAATTCCGAATGAGAACTTCTTAGTTTGCACTGGAAGGCTGCGTCTTCCCTCAAACGCAAAAAGAGTTCTTTCCAACTCGATGCAACAAGGGGCAGGGGAGGGGATTCTTCCTGCCTGGTCAGCCGGGGAGGCTTTTTTTGGTTTTAAACGCCTTCACCAGCCAGCCAGTAGGTGAGGATGGTGTGAGGAAGGGTTGGAAGGGGAGTCCCTACCCAGTCTCCCAGGGCTTCTTAAAGGAGAGCCCTTAACAGATCTGTTCTCCTCCTGGTTTGAAACAACATCTTGGCAGATGCTTTAGGAATCAGTGGTAATATCTGCTGGGGAGGAGCAAGGCAGTTTAGCGTAGACTGGGGAACCAGGACAGGAGTCTGTCCTCCAGCTGAGGTGGGGCTGGGTAGAGGCTCTATCAGACTTCCTGCCCAGGAAGACGTCAGGCAGCCTCACGGGCCTGGGAGAAGCTACATGCATCTGCTAAAGTCACTCCAGTCATGTCCAGCTCTGTGTGGCCCTGTGGAGAAGCTGCAGGTGACACCAGATGGTCTAGAGTGAGGGGCTGAATGATCTGGTGGGAAGACATACAGATGAGATGAGGCAGATGGAGGCGGTGAGCTGGCCAGGGCCTGGTCGGTCAGTGGGTGCTTCAGCGTCTCCTTAAACCCTTCCTCTGAGAAGAGACAGGGACTCTTCCTTAGAGCTCCATCACCCGTGGAGAGGCCTGCAGACTGGCGTCATCTTGCTTGGCCTGAGAGCAGGAGTCCTAGGGCGTGACTCTGGAGGGACTGAGGTCAGGGACCCTGTCTCCTGGGGCCTCCCACTTCATCCCAGGGAAGCAGCGAAGCCAGCCAGAAAGGAGGAGCATTAGCGCCTCAGGGAGGCACCCTGCCCTTGCCAGGGTGCTCCCCCTGTTGGCTTGACTCTGGCCGTGTCACCTGGGAAGTGTGTGTGGCACCATGGGGCTCAGTCTGCAGGGATCCCTTAAGGGGTGTGTGTGTGTGTGTGATCATCTCTCTTAGCCTTTTTTTTTTTTTTTTTTTTTTAATTTAATTTGTCTGTGCTGGGACTCAGTGGTGGCCTGTGGGATCTAGGTCCCTCACCAGAGATGGAACCCAGGCTCCCTGCATTGGAGCTTGGAGTCTTAGCCACTGGACTACCAGGAAGTCCCTGTGTTAGCCATTTTTTGGTTTCTCATCTCTTACCTGATTCCTACCCCCCTTCTCTCAAAGGGCCGGCTTCCCCTGGCTCTTCCTCTCTGTCCCCCTGACCACATCCCTTTCTCAGTCATCTGGCTCTGCAGGAGTATTGGGCAGTTCCCAGGCCTCCAGGTGATGGGTCACTGATAAACGCTTCTTCACAAAGGTGCCGGTGGAATCAGCGTTTCTTCATCAGAAGTCAGTTGGTTCTCAAAGCGGGGATCCTGGGAAGTTCGGGTCAGAGTACCAGGATCTGGAAGCTGGCCTGACCTGGTGGCTAAGAGACAGGCTTTGGAGTCAGACAGACTTAGGCCTGAGGCCTCAGTCAGGGTCTACTGGCTGAGTGACGTGGTGGCCCACTTGTCCTCTGTGAACTTGAATTTGTAACTGAGGTGATGAGGATGCCTGCCTACCTTTAGAGCAGTGTTGCCTGATAGAACTTTCTGCAGTCATGGAAATGTCTGTCTTATTGTTCAGTATGGTGGCCACCAGCCGCATGGGGCTCTTGAGCCTTGGAGTGTGTCTGCTGTGACCGAGGAACTGAGTTTCAAGTTGAACTTCAGTGAACATTCACTAGCCGCGTGTGGCCGGCGGCATCATAGATGGGCCTGTGCATTTGTAGTGTTTTGAGGATGATGTGAGATGATGTATATTGACTCCTTTGTGTGTGGGGAAACCTCCACAAGGGCTTCTCACAACGGGACAGTCCCCAAAGCTGCCAAGGCCTCAGAGAGTGAGGACCTTGGTGTTGCTGATGTTGTAAGACTTCCCAGAGCCCTTTCTCATTTGTGACTGGTTGGCTCCACCATGCCAGCCCTACCTTAAGCCCCATCTCACAGTAGGAACACGGGTGTTTCAAGAGTTTAAGTGACCGGATTGTGGTCTCACGGTCGACCAGGAGCGGGTTCGGAACTGGGCTTGTTTCATTTGGACCAATGACGGAACTGGAAACTAGGCTTGTTTCATTTGGACCAATGACGGAACTGGGAACTAGCCTTGTTTCATTTGGATCAATGATCTTTATCCAGAGGCCGCAGCAAGGTGTGGTCTTCTGTGATCTGCCCACTGGCCCACCTCCAGACCCACCTGTGCGTCAGGGCTTTAGTTCGAGTGTTGGGAAGTCTTTGGGCAGAGATTTTAAGAATTCAGTGAAATGTAAGTGTCAGTGATGCGTAGGCCAGGGTTTCTCACCCTAGGCACTGTTGGCATCTGGGGGCCGGATAATTCTTTGTGGTGGAGTTGTCCTGGGATGTTCAGCAGCATTGCTGCTACCTCCTAATGCCTCCTAATGCCTCCTAATGGAGGCATTGCTCTACCTCCTAGTTCCAGTGGCACCACTTCAGTTGTGACACCCCAGAATGTCTCTAGACACTGCCAGCTGTCCCCAGGGGAGCCAAAGCTGCCCTGGAGGAGGAAGTCTGGCTCTAGGGCCACTGCCTTGCTGTGTGACCTTGGGCAGCCAGGCCCTCTCTGGGCTTTGTTTTCTTCATCTGTAAAAGGAGATGTTGAATGTGCTGGCGGTTTGGGAGGAGGCCAGCCTGAGAGGGAGCCGGTCATATAAACAAGTTCCGAAATACCTGATCTTGGTTTTTACGGCCTATGAAATGCCACCAGTCCTGCCATCTTTGTCTGGGGAAGCGAGGCCCCTCGGACACTTTTAAACTAGGAAAAGGACTTGTTCTTGGGTTGTGAACTTGGTGGTGAGGGTAAAATGGGGCTGTTTCTGCCCACAGTCAGTCTGTTAAGGAATACTCTGACATCCTGCTTTCCCCTTCCTGCCCCCCAAGTTTTCCAGGGAGCCCCATCCTTAAAATTCATAGCCAATGCTTCATTTGTAGCACTGACCTTACAGGGAGACCCCCAAAATTTAACGAGCTGCCTCTGCAAGGGTAATGTGACTTTTACAGCCTGTTGAGGGGCAAAGGGAGATTTGCATAATGTTCCAAGGGGGATTAGGTGGCTGGGGGTTGCCATGGCAACCCCACAGGGATGAATTGAGAATTTTTCCTCCTAGCAGGAGTTGGCCAATGGAGTCTGGGAAGGTGGGGGAGGG
>SJYX01023877.1:56899-178784 GCA_006410675.1 Oreotragus oreotragus | reverse complement strand
CCCACCCCCATGTACACATCCACACCCCCATGTCTTGAAGGGCTCAGATCTTACCTGATAAGGGTAACTGTGCCAGCACTGTCGGGTGTCCCAGAACCAAGGTGACTAAGAGAAAACAAATAATCCAAGTCAGTTTTCAGAATTCCCTCCTGGCCCATCTACCTCTTTCTCTATATACTTTGGGCAAAGAGATGGGAAAGAAAATGGAACCCCTCTAGACAGAATTTAGGGATCCTTAAAGGCTAAATAAACAATTATACTTTATTGCTGGAACAAGAAAGTGCTATTACGAAGAGAGAAACAGTACACAAGAGCAAAGAGAGTGCTGGGATAGCTTTTGGAAACATCACAACCTGGAATACATAGGAAACTGGGAGGCAGGACGACAATGATTTCATTTAATAACCAAAGGAGATTTCTCTGTGCCAAAGATTCAAAAGTAATCTTCTCCAATGGAGTTTCAATTATGTCCTTTAAAAGGGTTGTCCGTTTCACCTAAGCTGTTGAACTTATTACTATTAAACTGTTCATAATGTGGTCTTACTATTCTTTCAATGTCTACAGGACCTATAGTTATAGCCTCTTTTTCTCCCTGATACTGATAATTTGTTTTCTTGTTTTTTTCTAAAGGTTTATCAATTTTAATTAAAACTTTCAAAGAACCAACCTTTGGCTTTAGTAATTTTCTCCATTATTTTCTAATGCCTATTTCATCAATTTTTGCTTTTCTCTTTTTCCCTTCTTTTAACTTACTTTGGGTTTACTTTGCTCTTCTTTTTCTGGATCTTAAAGTGAAAACTTAATCACTGATTTTAAAGTTTTCTTCTTTTCTAATATAAACAATTAAAGTTATAAATTTCCTCAAAAGTATGCTTTAGCTGCATACCACAAACTTTGGTATGTTGTATTCTCAGCATCATTCAATTAAAAGTATTTTCTAATTCCCTTGTAATTTCTTATTTGATCTTTGGGTTATTCAGCAGAGTTGTTTAACTTATAAATATTTTCTAGACATCTTATTATTATTGATTTGATTCCTGTTGTAATTACATTATGGTCAGAGAACATATTTTATAAGATTTCAAAATTTTTTCATTTGCTGAGACTAGTTTTATGGCCTAGAATATGGTCTATCTTAGTTGATCCTTTACATGGACTTGAAAATAATATATATCCTTCAGCTGCTGGTGTGGTGTCCTATAAATGTCAATTAGGCCAAACTGGTTGGACTGTTATTTAACCTTCTACATCCTTAGTGATTTTGTCTAGTGATTTAATCAATTATTAAGAGCATTAAAATCTCCAAATATGATTGTGTAATTGTCTATTCCCTTCCTTCAGTTCTGCTTCCTTATGTTTCATGTATTTTGAAACTTCAATTATGCATTTAGAGGAAAATACTGTGGTACAGTAGGAAAAAAAAAAGTAATGAATCAAAAAGTCTGAAATTCTTCTGACTCTGATAATCAACTGCAAAGCAGGAATAATACCTATTTCAGTGAGTTACTGACGTCATTTCTTTAACTGTCTCCTCCTTGCAAGAATAGGACTTTTGTCAAATGCCTTGTAAACCATCATGTACTATGTCAATTTAATTAATACTATTATTATTAGCATTATTTAAGGAGAAACTGAGTCATGAGGTTACTGATGTCAGGCCCCAGACAGAAAACAATCTATTTAGCTTATAAACCTGGGCTCTAGGCATCACAAAGAAAAAACAAAAGAGAGTAGAGGACAAAGCTCTAAAGGTATTTAACTCTTATCTCTAGGGATGCACAAGTGATCAGACCCCAACAGAGAACCAGAGAAAGTTCAGACTCACCGACCAGAGAAATCTAATTCCGTAGCAGAATATACATAAATAAAAAGTGAATCTCCACCTAGATGGGTGAAGAATAGAAGTTAGACAAACATTTACTCAAAAGAAAGTCTCTGAGCTAAAGAATTCAAGTTAGCACATTTGGGGATAACACAGTTTACTGGTAAGAAACTGATGATATACTGTTACCTAAAAAGCCAAAGAGATAAAAATCTTCCAGCCTCTGTTTAAAAATAGATTTCTACAAGTATATACTGGTTTCAGTGAACTTTTCTTTTATATCAGATTCTCTGATGATAGTGCCTATTTTTTTTTTTTTTGGCATGACAATGAGAAATAGTGCTTAGTGTACAGAGGATAATCAGTAAAAACCCAGTGAAATGAACTATAGCATGTCCAGAAAAGGGATGCTTCCTATTAAAATGCCAATCTATAGCAAGCTGGAACCCTCTCTACCCAGGTGTAGGAGGGTGGGCATATCTACCTACGTAAGTGAAAGTAAAGGAATTCATTCTCAATTTCTTTGGGAAAGGTGAACAAAATGCAACTACAGCTAGCTTAGGAGCAAGCATGTCTAAGAAACTAAGGGTGACCAGGCTTTCAGTACTCTTTTTCCCAGCCTATAACAGAGTTAGCCTTCTGCCTCCATTGACTGTTATCCTAAAAGAAGTAATTTCCAAAAGGAAAACCTTAGTCCAGTCATACCCCACCCTTTTCCTCACTCCCCACCTCCTTCCATACACCTACATGCTTTCACAAAATTTAGTGAGCGTTGGGGGCTTGTCCTGATTCCTCCGATGGCGAAACCAGCACTGGATTTTTCGGACATCCCAGTCTAGTTGCTTTGACAGGCCCTCCAGCCTTTTCTCATCAGGATACTGTAGACGTATGACCAGAATCAGAACATTGCTTTTTCTTCAAACCTTGCTCATTAAAGCCCTCTGACAAGCTGAGTGACAGAGGGGTAATAATTACAGTGATTTAAGTAATGTCTTCCTTTCCAGGTTTCATCCCCAAAGTCATTTTTATATAAGAAGTACTATTTTACACATCAAGGACCTTTACCATTCACCTATACACATAGCTGTTTGGTTTTCTCCCTCCAGCCCAAGTGAGTAAAAAATAAAATAAAATAAAAACCCAACCTGGGAGGGAGGTTTAAGAGGGAAGGGACATATGTATACCTATGGCTGATTCATGTTGATATTTGGCAGAAACCAACACAATTCTGTATTTATTCTTCAATTAAAAAATAAACAACAATGCAACCTGCAAAGGCTATCAGGACCATCTCTATCTTGATTATGCAACTAGGTAATGACAAGAGCTGAAGCAGGGAAAAACAAAATCAAAATACGATGTGTGTCTCAGGGATTAGGGGTGGTGGTGACTGCTAGGCCTAAATCTCCAATGTATGTAATTTTGACTTATTTAAGGTATCCTAGCCCAAAGGTATTTCCTTGAGTGGATAAAGTTCTCCTAATAGCTCTATGGACTATCCAAACGTGAAAGATCATCCTATCCTATCCTTAGCCTTGGAAATACTTGCTCTTTATCCTCCCATGCGCTATGGGATGAACCCTAACAAAAATCTCCCTGTTTTTTTTTTTGCCCACTTACCTTGGTAATAGACATGAACACTTTTTCAAGGATAGCATTAGGTTGTGCCTGATAAGGACCACTGTCCTGTATGCCAACATGGAGTGCACAGGGTTTGGCAATAAACCTGTAATGGAGAAAACCCAAAAGCCAATTCTAAAAATTGTTTGCTAAGCACTAAGCAAAAATTCTGATTAGGGGACTGATAAGGAGGAAAGGGTGAAACACTTGGCAGGGAGCCAGAACTTTTTGATTTAATCCTGAATTCTGCCATTGATTCACTTGAGAAGTGACCTGTTTAAGAAATATTGGAATATAAGCTCTCTTTCCATTTTTCCCTGGTTCCCCTTATCACATTTTGAGCTTTAGAGTAAGAAAGACCTAGATCAAATCATTAGTCTACCATTTACTGCCTGTATGAACCTGGGCAACTTAATCTTGCTAAACCTCTGGACATGGAACAACAGACTGGTTCCAAATTGGAAAAGGAGTATGTCAAAGCTGTATACTGTCACTCTGCTTATTTAACTTATATGCAGAGTACATCAAGAGAAACGCTGGGCTGGAGGAAGCACAAGCTGGAATTAAGATTGCCGGGAGAAATATCAGTAACCTCAGATAAGCAGATGACACCACCCTTATGGCAGAAAGTGAAGAAGAACTAAAGAGCCTCTTGATGAAAGTGAAAAAGGAGAGTGAAAAAGTTGGCTTAAAGCTCAACATTCAGAAAACTAAGATCATGGCACCCGGTCCCATCACTTCATGGCAAACAGAGATGGGAAAACAGTGGAAACAGTGTCAGATTTTATTTTGGGGGGCTCCAAAATCACTGCAGATGGTGATTGCAGTCATGAAATTAAAAGACGCTTACTCCTTGGAGGTAAAGTTATGACCAACCTAGATAGCATATTCAAAAGCAGAGACATTACTTTGTCAACAAAGGTCCCTCTAGTCAAGGCTATGGTTTTTCCATTGGTCATGTATGGATGTGACAGTTGGACTGTGAAGAAAGCTGAGTGCTGAAGAATTGATGCTTTTGAACTGTGGTGTTGGAGAAGACTCTTGAGAGTCCCTTGGACTACAAGGAGATCCAACCAGTCCATCCTAAAGGAGATCAGTCCTGGGTGTTCACTGGAAGGACTGATGTTGAAGCTGAAACTCCAGTACTTTGGCCACCTGATGCGAAGAGCTGACTTGTTGGAAAAGACCCTGATGCTGGGAGGGATTGGGGGCAGGAGGAGAAGGGGACGACAGAGGATGAGATGGTTGGATGGCATCACCGACTCAATGGACTTGGGTCTGGGTGGACTCCAGGAGTTGGTGATGGACAGGGAGGGCTGGCACGCTGCGGTTCATGGGGTTGCAAAGAGTCAGATACAACTGAGCGACTGAACTGAAACCTCAGTTTTTTTTCCATTTGTAAGATGAAAATAATATCAACATTCTCGCTACTGAACATAAGGCCAACAGATAAATAGCATTACTGGCTTTTCCTAGCAGCTTCTTAGAAGTGCACAATCTCAAACCCCATCTCAGACCAGCAAAATTAGAATCTGCACTAACAAGATTCCCAGGGGATTCATTCATATTCCCATTAGAAGCGGGCCTACTTTACTTGAATCTTGCAGGTACAATGATATAACATATATGAAGACCCTGACACAAGGAAGTGCTTAATAAATGATAGTTCTCCTTATATCAAACCATCAAGATCTTAATTGGAGGGAAAAGTAGAACTGAGACTGAGCTCTTCCTAAACAAATATCCTTGGTCATGGTCACCTTCCTGCCTAATCAAAGAAAGAAAGAAAGTGAAGTCGCTCAGTCGTGTCCGACTCTTTGTGACCCCATGGACTGTAGCCTACCAGGCTCTTCTGTCCATGGGATTTTCCAGGCAATAGTACTGGAGTGGATTGCCATTTCCTTCTCCAGGGGATCTTCCCGACCCAGGGATCGAACCCAGGTCTCCCGCATTGGGGGCAGATGCTTTAACCTCTGAGCCACCAGGCCTAATCAAAAGACTATGGAAATAATTAGAACTTTAGAGGCTCTGAAGAAAAAAATTCCAGAAACTACAGAGAGTGGTAAGAAAGAAACTACCTATTAGTACTCAGTTCTAGTCCCAGATCTACCAATAATAAGACACATAAACTTGGTCAAGTCACTTGATTATTGAGTTTTGATTCTGCCATCTAAAGGAGATGATGCCTAAGATTTTTTTCCCTAAGATTCCATGATGATATCATTGCTTATAATTAATTTATAACTTTTAGATTTGAAAATTGAGGAATTATTCCTTGGCTCTTTAAGAAAGATCTCCCTCTTTTCCACAACCAAAGAATTCTATGAGCCTCAGCTCTAAGAAAAGCTTTATGTAATCACTTTCAGAGTAAGTCAAAACCAGTTCTAGCTCTCTTAGCATCTTAGGGAGTTGTATGATGAAATAATAACTGGGAGGTGTAAGATGGAGTGTTCTTGACCTATTTTATTTATCTGCATTCAAATCCAGAATTTATCTCTAAGGGAGGGACTGAAAATAAGAAGCTCTGTTTATTATCTTTCTTTGTGAAAATTTGTTTTACCTTTATCACTAAAGTTCCCAAGACTTGGGGAAACACTGATTCAGAGCACAAAGTAATCCACATCTGTAACCCATTCTTCTCTTTTACACAAGCAGTATAAAACTTTCATTCAAATACCAATGCTAATAGAAACATTAGTTTATATTTCCTGGTATATAATTCTGCGTCCAAACATTTTAAACTCCTGCTGCTGCGTCGCTTCAGTCGTGTCCAACTCTGTGCGACCCCAGAGATGGCAGCCCACTAGGATCCCCCGTCCCTGGGATTCTCCAGGCAAGAACACTGGAGTGGGCTGCCATTTCCTTCTCCAATGCATGAAAGTGCAAGTGAAGTCGCTCAGTCGTGTCTGACCCTTGGCGACCCCATGGACTGCAGCCTTCCAGGGTCCTCTGTCCATGGGATTTTCCAGGCAAGAGTACTAGAGTGGGGTGCCATTGCCTTTTCCGTTTTAAACTCCTACCCATGTTTAAATTCCTTGAGAAGACAGAGAATACTGCTTTTGTATTTATCAAGGTTCTATGCTCAGTAATTGCATACTGAGTGATTGGTGTAGCAAATTCCACTCTTGCTGTTGGAGCTCAGTTTGGACCCAGCATTGATCAGTATCCAGAAGGGTAATTAATTAAGGCAGCCATACTTGAGACTTCCCTGGCAGTCCAGTGCTTAGAACTTCACGTTTTCACTGCAAGAAATGGAATTCCTTGGGTGGGTTCAATCCCTGGTCAAGGAACTAAGATCCCACAAGCTGCATGGTGTGGCCAAAAAAAAAAAAAAGGTAGCCATTCTTTGTTGTTGAGTTGGTGCTGTATCATATCTGAGATAAAAGCCCTGAATCATCTCTGAATGAAGTAGACCTGAGAACAAAAAAACAGTCTATCCGATTCCTATTCTTATTCCCTGAAGCAGGCCTCTTTCTTAATCCAGTCAGGAGATTAAAGGCCCTGGGGGTAGGCAGATTTTACCAGGTAACAGACTTCATGAAAGTTACCTACAGAATGAGGATGATAATATCTGCTCCACAGGGTTATTTTAAAGATGATATGACATAGTTACAGTACAGCTCAGTCATATCTGACTCTTTGCGGCCCCACAGCCTGCAGCACACCAGGATTCTCTGTCCATCATCACCAATTTCTAGAGCTTGCTCAAACCCCTGTCCATCGAATGGGTGATGCCAAGCAACCATCTCATCCTCTGTTGTCCCCTTCTCCCGCCTTCAATCTTTCCCAGCATCAGGGTCTTTTCCAATGAGTCTTCCCGTTAGGTGGCCAAAGTATTGGAGCTTCAGCTTTAGCACCAGTCTTTTCAATGAATATTCAGGACTGATCTCGTTTGGATTGATTTTGCAGTCCAAGGGACTCTCCAGTCTTTTTCAACACCACAGTTCAAAAGCATCAGTTTTCAGTGTTCAGCTTTATGGTCCAACTCTCACATCCATCGATGACTACTGGAAAAAACCATAGCTTTGACTATATGGACCATCAGGAAATGACATGATGTATGCCTTCCCAGTACCTGACACTTTGTAAACATTCATTAAAGGCAGCTATTATTATTTTTACTAGAAACAGTTTGGTCTGGGTACTCCCTGATGGTACCTCGAACAAAGTGAGAAAAGCAGGAAATCCTCTTTCACACAACAGGGAGAGGTTTGTACCCTGATCACTTGGGCGAAGCCAAGATAACTGCTTTATTATCTAGACCTTGAAGCAGACTTAATATCCTAGAGCTGTCATAAGCTCACATCCTGTCCTCATTAGTTGAGTTCAATGAAAGACACAGAGCTACTGGCATCAGTCAGTGACAGCTGGACAGACCTTAAGAAAATCTGCTTATTTAACAAAATATTTATTGGGCACTGATATTGTGCCAAAGCATGAAGCATAAAACCCACAATAAGGAATTATGATCGAAAAAGAACTTTTCCTGTGTTAAAAAAAATTCAAAACAGGGGACTTTCCTGGTGGTTTAAAACGCCACACTTTCACTGCAGAGGGTATGGGTTTGACCTCTGGTTGGGGAACTAAGATCCCACGTGCTGCGTGGCACAGCCAAAAACAAACCAACAAAAAAAACCCATTTCAAATCAGAAATCTGAACAAAACAAATACTAGTCATGCATTCATTCCGCATCACTTACCTGGCATTTAGAATAACAGAAAATAGGTATCTAGGTTGATCTAATTTCAAAGAGCCTAGAATTAGCATTCATCATTTCTGCTAGATCAGCACTTCTCAAAGTGTGCCTGGAGACTTGCAACATTTTTCAGGAGCTCTGCTCTGCAAGGTCAAAATTATTCTCACAATAATTCTATAATTTCATAACAGTTCATTTCTCTCTCATTCTCTTGTAAGTGTACAGTGAAATTTTCCACAGCTTACATGACACACAGCAAGAGACTGAAGGCAGAACTGAGGAGAATGCAGCTGCTAGATCCCCAGAGACTCAAACCTGGAAAATAATACTATTTTCACATTTTTTTTGGTTTTGGGAAAGTGCTGAATAAGTTTTCATAAAGCATTAGTTAACAATATATTGTTATTTATAAGCAAATGAGTAAATACTCAAAAATTTTAATTTCTAAAACGGTATTCTTTTTTAATAGTATAAAGGAGTCCTGGTATACTAGCTGAAAACTACTGTCCTGCATAAAATAGAGAACTCAAACTTATCTTGTGATTTTCTGTTCAGTCCAGGATCAATCTGTTGCCCAAGTTTTAAATAATTTGAAGACCAGACTGCCCTTTGCCTAAAGATCTGAGTAAGTAGGCATTTAGTGGTCTACAGTGGCAAACTACTCCTTTCCACCTGCCACACCAGGAACATGAGTCTAGCAATCCAAACCCTGACTGTAATATATCTATCCTGCTCCAAAGAGATCATTCATTCTGCCCCTTTCTTGCCCTCCAGATACATGGTAGCAGCTGACCTAAGCCTGGGTTAATTTAAGATGAAATTACTCACCACTTTGCTCTTACATACTAAAGACAAGAGCTAAACCAACAATTCTTTTTGACCCACTGCAACATCATTGACGAATATGAACTATATACAAATATGTTTGAAAGTCCAGATTAAGTTTCTCAACTAATGTATCATGGCAGGTAACACAGATGGGCTATACTTTTTCCCTTTTTAAGGCTCATTTACTTTTAAAACTATTTATTTATTTATTTTCAGCTGTGCTGGGTCTTTGCCGCTTGGGCTTTTGTCTAGTTGTGGTGAGTGGGGGCAACTTTTTGTTGCAGTGGTCAGGCTTCTCTTGTTGCAGAGCACAGATTCCAGAGTGCATGGGCTTCAGTAGTTGCAGCGAGTGGGCTCAAGAGTTGTGGTTTCTGGGCTCTAGACCACAGGCTCAATACTTGTGCTGCATGCGCTCAGTTGCTTCTCGGCATGTGGGGTCCTCCCAGATCAGAGATCCAACCTGTGTCTCCTGCACTGGCTGCTGCCGCCAAGTCGCTTCAGTCATGTCCGACTCTGTGCGACCCCACAGACGGCAGCCCACCAGGCTCCCCATCCCTGGGATTCTCTAGGCAAGAACACTGGAGTGGGTTGCCATTGCCTTCTCCAATGCATGAAAGTGAAAAGTGAAAGTGAAGTCGCTCAGTCGTGTTCAACTCTTAGTGACCCCATGGACTGCAGTCCACCAGGCTCCTCCGTCCGTGGGATCTTCCAGGCAAGGGTACTGGAGTGGGGTGCCAGTGCCTTCTCCTGCACTGGCGGGTGGATTCTTTACCAGTGAGCCACCAGGGAAGCCCCTAGAGGGGCTATGCTTATGTCGAGATGTTGCTCTCAGCTCTCAGGGTGGTCCACAGGTGGACGGTAGCCAGAAACCCTGCCTGTAGCCTTTGGTCTCAAGTACCCATTGTGCAAGCACATATTATTTTTCTATTTGTGCAGCAACATGATTGACTTGGGAAGTACTGGCTTAGATCAGTTCTGGAAAAATACAAAAATGTCAAAACTGATATATAAAAAAGAAAAATAACCATCAAAGAAACTGAAATAGACAACAAGATGAAGACGGGAAAAATACAATAAAAAGAGAAAGATCTTATACAGACTGATGAAGATGGTATATCATTAAATAAAGAGTACTGAGTAACTATTTTGAACCTGAATGCTCCCCCTATCCATCTTCCACACACACACACAGAAATGAAAGCTGAGATATTTAAAGGTAAATGTGGAGTCCTATAGAAAACAAATTCAGAAAGTCCTTTCCCTTTACAACTGAATTCTTTTCCCTTCCTTCCATCTTTCCTTCCTCTCCTTCTGGCCACACCACTTGGTTTGTGGGATTCTCTGATCAGGGACTGAACCCACACTCTCGGCAATGAAAGTGCAGCAGAGTTCTAACCGCTGGACTGCCAGTGAATTCCCTACAATGAATTCTTAATAAACCAATCACATAAAAAATTTGAGCAGCTTCTGTAGAGCTGAAACAGAAGGAGAAAGTAAAACAGATACTCAGGCAGAGGGAACAGCATGTGCTAAAGAAGAGATAAGAAAGGGCTTAGAGAACTATGCAATGTACAGATTGGGAGTCGGGGTAGAGACAGTGATAGGAGAGAAACTACTGGCGCCTTGCATGTTATGTTAAGCTTGAATTTCATCCCACAGTGATGGAGAGTCACTGTAACGATTTTAGGCTATTGTTAAAAAAAAATCCATGCTAGATGTAATAAAGCACTGAACTAAGGCTACAGAAATGGAAAGGCAAGGCTGGATTCAACCCAAGAGATGGCAAGAAAGTGAAACTGATAGAACCTGGTGACTGGGCAGATACAAGAATCAAAAGAAAAACGAAAAATCAAGGGTGTCTTCTATGTTTCCAGATTGGGAAACTAAGTTGATTATGGTGCATCAACCAAGTAGAGAATAAGATAAGAAAAGCAAATTTAGGAGTGAAAGATGAGTTGTCTGTATACTGAATTTGAAGTACTTGTGGAACATTGAAATGCAACAGTCTAGTAAGGCAAATAAACCTGGAAAAGGGGCTTAAGGTAACATATACACAAAGATATGAGAAAGAAGAGAGAATAAGAATATAGGTGGTAGCTAAAATTATGAGGGTGGATTGACTGCATAAGAAAGGAATATAAACTAAAAAGAGAACGAAGGTAAGAATACTGGGAGACACAACATAAAAGGTGAATTTAGGGGGTGGGAAGGTCAGAGGTGGAGTCATATCAAATGAGGCAGAGATCAAGCAAGATTAGAATTTCAGTATCCACTGGATTTGGCAATTTGGAGACCAGTGATAACCTTCACCAAATAAATTCCAGTGAAATGGAGACTCTAAAGGACAGGAGTGAGTTAGAGCAATAAAAATATAAGGAGAAAAAAAGAAGTGGAAATAGCTAGGGCTCTCTCAAGAATCTTGACTAAGAAGAGAAAGGAGTATCTTCACTTAGTGCACTCGAACCACTTTATCTAAAACTAATATCCCTGTGCTTTAGATCCAGCCCATCTCCTGATCAGAAATTTCATTCTATTTAGTCCTCTTTGTTTCCTATTATTTTCAGCTTTGTTCTCTACTTGTTTCTTCTCAGACCTTGAATATGCTCAAGTTTTCCCATCCTAAAACAGCTCTTCCTGTCCCTTACCGCCTTTGGCTCTCACCATCCCACAACGAAAGTTCTTGAAAAAGTTCTCTCCTCATGACCTCTCTTCTAACTCCTCCTCATTCCTGAACCCTCCTGTGTCTCTCATCTGGCTTCAGTCCATATTCTCCACTGAAGCTGCTCTTGCCAAAATGGTTAATGATCTTACTGTGAAGTCAAATGGATACTTTTCAGGCCCATATCTTACCTGACGACTCAGTGCCATTTGACATTATTGAGCATGCTTTCCCCCTTGAAATGCTCTTTTCTCTTAGCTTCCTTTCTGTCACACTTTTCTCAGTAGAACGAGATTTTTTAGTATGCACTGCTAGTTTGGACGATGTGCTATGCACTTTGGACAAGTTATTTACTTTTCTGGTTGTTTCAGTTTTTTCATTTGTAAGTGAGGAATAACAACAGTATCTACCTACTTCATAAAGTTACTATGAAGATTTAACGTTCAGTACTTAGAATGGTGGCTGAAACAAAGTGAGTACTTAGTAAATGCTAACTATTGATACTTTAAGGGGCTTCCCAGGTGGCTCAGTGGTAAAGAATCCACCTGCCAATGCAGGCAAGTCGTCTCACCTTGCTGGCTCCTCACCACCTGCATCTGGGCAGCTACCCCTCTTCCCAGGAGGTGATGCCCACATGTACGCACTGATATGATCAAATACTGTATGGCTATCATACCTCTTATCTTCTTTTGGGTTTCTTATTCCTTTGTTGTTTTTCAGTCACTAAAGGTAGCTTGTGCTCAGCTGTGTCCAACTCTTTGTGACTCATAGACTATAGCCCGCTAGGCTGCTCTGTCCATGGGATTTTTTCCAGGCAAGAATATTGTGATGTGTTGCCATTTCCTCTTCCAGAGGATCTTCCCAACCCAGGGACTGAACTCACATATCCTGCTTGGCACGTGAATTCTTTACTGCTGAGCCATAAGGGAAGCCCTTAGTTGCTAAGTCCTGTCCAGTTCTTCTACGACCCCATGGACTATAGCTGGCCAGGTTGCTCTGTCTTCAGGATTTCCCAAGCAAGAATACTGGAGTGGGTTGCCACCTCCTTCTCCAGGCAATCTTCCTGACCCGGGGATTGACGCTGCATCTCCTGCTTGGCAGAGAGATCACACTGAGCCACCTGGGAAGCATGCCTTTTCCAAAAACAGTTTCCTCAGGATTCTATGCAGATTCTTACTTTATTCTATACACTCATCCTAGGTGATCTGAGTCAATTATGGCAGAGAGTCTGTATTGTCCACGGACCCCAGAGCACCCCTGAGATACATTCTGGGGGCCCATAAAATCAAAACTGTTTTCATAATATATTAAGACATTATTCGCCTTTGTTATGGTGTTGACATTTGCAATGATCATGCGAAAAGAGCAACGGTGGATACACTCACAGAACCTGAGCACAAATCAAAGCAGTGGCACCCAACTGTAGGAGCAGTTCCTATATTCTTTCTTGCTATAGCCTCTTGGTTAACAACGATGCCAATTTCACTAAAGCATGCCCTTGATGAAGCAATACAAATGATTAATTTTATTAAATGCCAACTCCTGGGACTTCCCTGGTGGTTCAGTGGCTAAGACTCCATGTTCCCAATACATGGGACCCAGGTTCAATCCCTGGTCAGGGAACTAGATCCCACATGCTCCATGCGATTTTTTTGCATGCCACAAGAAGATCAAAGACTCCACATACCACAACTAAAACTCAGAGCAGCCAAATAAATAAACAAATATTTTTTTAAAAAGCCAATCCTTGGGTACATTTTTTAAAAAGTAGTCTGCGATAAGATGGGAAGTACACAGAAAGCACTTTTACTGCATACCAAGGGATATGGCTGTCTCAACAAAATGAACTTGTTTGACTGAAATGTATGTTCAACTAAATCACTTTTTTCAAAGAACACGGTTTCTACCCACAAGAATGATTGACAGAAAAACTAAGGTTATTCAGGACCTGTGTACTTAAGATACATTTTCTTAAAAATGAATGAAAAAAGCCTGTTACTTTAAAAAAAAAAAACATTCTTTCCATTGATAAAATTCAAGCTTTTAAGTGACACTTTGAATTTTAGAGAATTCATATCTGCCTTTGAGCTCAACAACATCCCAATACATACTTCAAGGCTTTTCTAATGAGACTGTTACAATGACATTAACTATATGATTTTTTTAGTATCATATTCTGTAATGTACATTTAAAAGATTTGTATAACTTAAGGAATCAGTATTTTTTCTCGCATGACCAATACATGCTGCTGCTGCTGCTGCTAAGTCGCTTCAGTCGTGTCCGACTCTGTGCAGCCCCATAGACGGCAGCCCACCATGCTTCCCTGTCCCTGGGATTCTCCAGGCAAGAACACTGGAGTGGGTTGCCATTTCCTTCTCCAATGCATGAAAGTGAAAAGTGAAAGTGAAGTCGCTCAGTCGTGTTCGACTCTTAGCGACCCCATGGACTGCAGCCTACCAGGCTCCTCCATCCATGGGATTTTCCAGGCAAGAGTACTGGAGTGGGGTGCCATTGCCTTCTCTGAGACCAATACATGACATCCATCCAAAGTGTATGACAGACTGGTGGATTTTAACCTGAATGAAAAGCTCATTGATATGGTTTCAGATTCCACAATGCAATCAACCTTTCTTGTCTTTTGGCATAATAGCAAAGATGAAACTTTCCCTTTCCAATAACATATCTGTGTAAAATCAGCTTTTACTTATATGCTTCAACCAAACCAACATATTACAAGGGATTGAATGCAGAAGCCAGAGAGGAAAATCCAGCTATCTTCTACCAAGCTAGACATCAAAGAGATCTGCAAAAATATAAAATCAATGTCCTTCTCACTGAATATTTTTTGTCTGGAAAATTATCTTTCAAAAATACTTTTTTTGTTGTTAATGTAATAGGCTTATCTTTGTTATTTTTAATGAAATAAGTATATCTCTTAAGTTTCTGAATTTTTATTTCAAATATGAAAACATTGATAGGTATATGTAACCCACATTTACAAAACCTTTTTGGGATCCTCAAACTGTTTTTAAGAGTAAAAAAAAAATAATGCTGAGAACAAAAGATTTACAAATTTCTAAATTATACTATTTATTCATTTACATGCAGTTGACTCCCAGTCATATATTATTTTGTATATTCCCTAAACATATGCATCCATATCAATGTATTTTTCTGAGTAAATTCTTAAGAGGACAGGATTTGCTAGGTACAAGCAAGTGTGTTCTGTACATTTGTTGTACATATATGTGCTTGCTGTGTACGAGGTACTGCACTTCTCAGGGATGCCTACACCACCAAATCGAAAATTTCTTGCATGGTCCATGCACAAGTAATCTTTGCAGGTTTTTTAAGGACTTTTTTTTTTTAATTGGCCAATTTGCTCTTAAAACAAAGCAGAAACAAACTACAAAAAAGAAAACCTTTATGACATATACTATCCTAAGCCACCACAAGGCATATACTGGATTATATCAGACTATTCTTCACTCCCATTCCCATCAGTTAGCTTCACTTAAATCTGAGCGCTAAAGAATTGATGCGTTTGAACTGTGGTGTTGGAGAAGACTCTTGAGAGTCCCTTGGACTGGAAGGAGATCCAACCAGTCCATTCTGAAGGAGATCAGCCCTGGGATTTCTTTGGAAGGAATGACGCTAAAGCTGAAACTCCAGTGCTTTGGCCACCTCATGCGAAGAGTTGACTCATTGGAAAAGACTCTGATGCTGGGAGGGATTGGGGCAGGAGGAGAAGGGGGCAACAGAGGATGAGATGGCTGGATGGCATCACTGACTCGATGGAGTGAGTCTGAGTGAACTCCGGGAGTTGGTGATGGACAGGGAGGCCTGGTGTGCTGCGACTCATGGGCTCGCAGAGTCGAACACGACTGAGCGACTGAACTGAACTGAACTGTGGTTTCCAGTATAGTAGCCACCAGCTACTACAATAGCTACTAGCTTTGAGGGTTTTCAGATGCAACTGGTCAGCATTAAGACATGATCTAATTGTAAAATACACACCAAATTTTGAAGACTTAATGCAAGAGAAAAAAAAAGAAATGTGAAATACCTCAATTTTTAACAGATTGCATATTGATGTGATATTTTGGATATATCGAGTTAAAGTATATTTTCAAAATTAATTTCACCCATTTCTTTTTTACTTTTTAAAAGTGGCTATTAGAAGATTTTAAATTACTTAGGTATGTGGCTCATACTATTTCTGTTGACCAGTGTTGATGATAGTGATTCAAACAAGTATTAATAACTGAGAAGAGAATTTTAATGTAGATTCACATTTGATTCAGTTTTCTAGCACCAGAAGGTGATTTGTCCTGAGTTTATTGAGCCAGGCTTAAACAATGGGGCTTTCTTTAAAAAATAATTTATAGTAATGGATTTTTTTAAATGTAAATCTTTTTCTGAATGCGTTAAATAACTAGGTATAGTCTGTTTTGAGTCATTGTTGGTTAACCAACAATGGCATTCTAGCCAAGTATTGCTTTAGAGTTGTTTTTTTTCCCATATATATCACCTCAATCAGAGTAGTTAATAATCTGTAAACAAACAAGTTTGTCAAGTACATGAAGTGCTACACAGCCCTGATAAGGCAATAAGAATAATCACACTATTATATTCTTCTCAAAACTATGGAGTTTCTTAAAAAGGGTATTACTTACAGTCTGTAGCTCTGGGTTAGTGTCAGCATTTGTAAGAAGTCTCAATTATAGGCACATAGGGTCTCAAATTAAATCACATTGTTGTAGTTGTGTTTAATACTTCTTGGGGAAAGTCTCCAGTTACAGAATGAAATTAGTTAATTTCAATTTCTACTGATTCTCCAGAAATCAGTGACCTCTGACATAGAGCTGGTAGGTTATCTCAGGACAGGTGGCACATTTCCTTGAAACACTTTACCTTTTTAGTTGAGAATTAAATTTTTACCCATTTATTCATCTGTTCATTCTTCAACAATTATGTATTGAGAACTTAGTGTATATCAGATATTAAACTGTGTGCCAAGAGTGAAAAAGTCAGTCATGGTGCCTGCCTGCAGGAAGAGAACAAGAAAAACAGTGGTTAAAAGAGAGTAATGCGTGTGTGCACAGGGTTAAGTCATGAGAGTGTGGAAGAGGTGGACTTGGTTCCTTTTAGTGGGTTGCCATTTCCTTCTCCAATGCATGAAAGAGAAAAGTGAAAGTGAAGTCGCTCAGTCTGTCCGACTGTTAGCGACCCCATGGACTGCAGCCCACCAAGCTACTCTGTCCATCGGATTTTCCAGGCAAGAGTACTGGGGTGGGGTGCCACTGCCTTCCCCGATTACTAACTGAAATATAGGCTTAATGTCCCACTAACAAGCACTTGTTTCTTGAATTATGAAGGATGGTAAAAACTTCTTAAGAAAGAGCCTTTTGTTAACTGTTTTATCTAATCTATCTCTTATTTGGCATGCATTTATGTTTCTGGTTAAGCATATGTATTAAGTAGTATAATTACTCATCCACTTAAAAAAGGTAAATATGTTTAATGAAAAAAAGTATATATGTAGTTGGAAAAGGAAGAGTTATGAAACAGTGAGAGTCTTAGGGAACTGCAGCTGTTCTCTAGATGACAAAGTGGTGAAGAATCTACCTGCCAATGTGGGAGACATGGGTTTGATCCCTGGGTCGGGAAGATCCCCTCGAGAAGGAAATGACAGTCCATTCCAGTATTCTTGCCTGGAAAATCCCATGGACAGAGTAGCCTTGTGGCCTACAGTCCGTGTGGTCGCAGAGTCAGACACAGCTGAGCAAGAACACACTCACTCACACACAGCTGTTCTCCAGCAATATTTTGAGAACTACTGCTCTATAAAAATATTCATTAGCTACTCTGTAATAAAACTACAACTTAGTCTTAAATTAGTTTGTGTCAGTGAAACATTTTAATATATACTCTAAGTAATTCTTAATCTTGAGACTTATTTCCTTCATAATAAGGTTAAGGTGTAAGTAGAATGTTGATCCTTCTTTTCTCATGACAGCACCAAGTGGATTCATCCAATTGCACAGTTATTAATCATCTTAATTCTTATAGATCTAAGTGAAGCTAACTGATGGAAATGAGAGTGAAGAATAGTCTGGTATAATCCAGTATATGCCTTGTGGTCGCTTAGGATAGCATATGTCATAAAGGTTTTCTTTTTTGTAGTTTGTTTCTGCTTTGTTTTAAGAGCAAATTGGCCAATTAAAAAAAAAAAAAAGTCCTTAAAAAAACCTGCAAAGATTACTTGTGCATGGACCATGCAAGAAATTTTGGATTTGGTGGTGTAGGCATCCCTGAGAAGCACAGTACCTTGTACACAGCAAGCACATATATGTACAACAAATGTACAGAACACACTTGCTTGTATCTAGCAAATCCTGTCCTCTTAAGAATTTACTCAGAAAAATACACTGATATGGATGCATATGTTTAGGGAATATACAAAATAATATATGACTGGGAGTCAACTGCATGTAAATGAATTAATAATTTAGAAATCTGTAAATCTTTTGTTCTCAGCATTATTTTTTTTACTCTTAAAAACAGTTTGAGGATCCCAAAAAGGTTTTGTAAATGTGGGTTACATATACTTATCAATGTTTTCATATTTTAAATAAAACTNTTTTTTTTTTTAATTGGCCAATTTGCTCTTAAAACAAAGCAGAAACAAACTACAAAAAAGAAAACCTTTATGACATATACTATCCTAAGCCACCACAAGGCATATACTGGATTATATCAGACTATTCTTCACTCCCATTCCCATCAGTTAGCTTCACTTAAATCTGAGCGCTAAAGAATTGATGCGTTTGAACTGTGGTGTTGGAGAAGACTCTTGAGAGTCCCTTGGACTGGAAGGAGATCCAACCAGTCCATTCTGAAGGAGATCAGCCCTGGGATTTCTTTGGAAGGAATGACGCTAAAGCTGAAACTCCAGTGCTTTGGCCACCTCATGCGAAGAGTTGACTCATTGGAAAAGACTCTGATGCTGGGAGGGATTGGGGCAGGAGGAGAAGGGGGCAACAGAGGATGAGATGGCTGGATGGCATCACTGACTCGATGGAGTGAGTCTGAGTGAACTCCGGGAGTTGGTGATGGACAGGGAGGCCTGGTGTGCTGCGACTCATGGGCTCGCAGAGTCGAACACGACTGAGCGACTGAACTGAACTGAACTGTGGTTTCCAGTATAGTAGCCACCAGCTACTACAATAGCTACTAGCTTTGAGGGTTTTCAGATGCAACTGGTCAGCATTAAGACATGATCTAATTGTAAAATACACACCAAATTTTGAAGACTTAATGCAAGAGAAAAAAAAAGAAATGTGAAATACCTCAATTTTTAACAGATTGCATATTGATGTGATATTTTGGATATATCGAGTTAAAGTATATTTTCAAAATTAATTTCACCCATTTCTTTTTTACTTTTTAAAAGTGGCTATTAGAAGATTTTAAATTACTTAGGTATGTGGCTCATACTATTTCTGTTGACCAGTGTTGATGATAGTGATTCAAACAAGTATTAATAACTGAGAAGAGAATTTTAATGTAGATTCACATTTGATTCAGTTTTCTAGCACCAGAAGGTGATTTGTCCTGAGTTTATTGAGCCAGGCTTAAACAATGGGGCTTTCTTTAAAAAATAATTTATAGTAATGGATTTTTTTAAATGTAAATCTTTTTCTGAATGCGTTAAATAACTAGGTATAGTCTGTTTTGAGTCATTGTTGGTTAACCAACAATGGCATTCTAGCCAAGTATTGCTTTAGAGTTGTTTTTTTTCCCATATATATCACCTCAATCAGAGTAGTTAATAATCTGTAAACAAACAAGTTTGTCAAGTACATGAAGTGCTACACAGCCCTGATAAGGCAATAAGAATAATCACACTATTATATTCTTCTCAAAACTATGGAGTTTCTTAAAAAGGGTATTACTTACAGTCTGTAGCTCTGGGTTAGTGTCAGCATTTGTAAGAAGTCTCAATTATAGGCACATAGGGTCTCAAATTAAATCACATTGTTGTAGTTGTGTTTAATACTTCTTGGGGAAAGTCTCCAGTTACAGAATGAAATTAGTTAATTTCAATTTCTACTGATTCTCCAGAAATCAGTGACCTCTGACATAGAGCTGGTAGGTTATCTCAGGACAGGTGGCACATTTCCTTGAAACACTTTACCTTTTTAGTTGAGAATTAAATTTTTACCCATTTATTCATCTGTTCATTCTTCAACAATTATGTATTGAGAACTTAGTGTATATCAGATATTAAACTGTGTGCCAAGAGTGAAAAAGTCAGTCATGGTGCCTGCCTGCAGGAAGAGAACAAGAAAAACAGTGGTTAAAAGAGAGTAATGCGTGTGTGCACAGGGTTAAGTCATGAGAGTGTGGAAGAGGTGGACTTGGTTCCTTTTAGTGGGTTGCCATTTCCTTCTCCAATGCATGAAAGAGAAAAGTGAAAGTGAAGTCGCTCAGTCTGTCCGACTGTTAGCGACCCCATGGACTGCAGCCCACCAAGCTACTCTGTCCATCGGATTTTCCAGGCAAGAGTACTGGGGTGGGGTGCCACTGCCTTCCCCGATTACTAACTGAAATATAGGCTTAATGTCCCACTAACAAGCACTTGTTTCTTGAATTATGAAGGATGGTAAAAACTTCTTAAGAAAGAGCCTTTTGTTAACTGTTTTATCTAATCTATCTCTTATTTGGCATGCATTTATGTTTCTGGTTAAGCATATGTATTAAGTAGTATAATTACTCATCCACTTAAAAAAGGTAAATATGTTTAATGAAAAAAAGTATATATGTAGTTGGAAAAGGAAGAGTTATGAAACAGTGAGAGTCTTAGGGAACTGCAGCTGTTCTCTAGATGACAAAGTGGTGAAGAATCTACCTGCCAATGTGGGAGACATGGGTTTGATCCCTGGGTCGGGAAGATCCCCTCGAGAAGGAAATGACAGTCCATTCCAGTATTCTTGCCTGGAAAATCCCATGGACAGAGTAGCCTTGTGGCCTACAGTCCGTGTGGTCGCAGAGTCAGACACAGCTGAGCAAGAACACACTCACTCACACACAGCTGTTCTCCAGCAATATTTTGAGAACTACTGCTCTATAAAAATATTCATTAGCTACTCTGTAATAAAACTACAACTTAGTCTTAAATTAGTTTGTGTCAGTGAAACATTTTAATATATACTCTAAGTAATTCTTAATCTTGAGACTTATTTCCTTCATAATAAGGTTAAGGTGTAAGTAGAATGTTGATCCTTCTTTTCTCATGACAGCACCAAGTGGATTCATCCAATTGCACAGTTATTAATCATCTTAATTCTTATAGATCTAAGTGAAGCTAACTGATGGAAATGAGAGTGAAGAATAGTCTGGTATAATCCAGTATATGCCTTGTGGTCGCTTAGGATAGCATATGTCATAAAGGTTTTCTTTTTTGTAGTTTGTTTCTGCTTTGTTTTAAGAGCAAATTGGCCAATTAAAAAAAAAAAAAAGTCCTTAAAAAAACCTGCAAAGATTACTTGTGCATGGACCATGCAAGAAATTTTGGATTTGGTGGTGTAGGCATCCCTGAGAAGCACAGTACCTTGTACACAGCAAGCACATATATGTACAACAAATGTACAGAACACACTTGCTTGTATCTAGCAAATCCTGTCCTCTTAAGAATTTACTCAGAAAAATACACTGATATGGATGCATATGTTTAGGGAATATACAAAATAATATATGACTGGGAGTCAACTGCATGTAAATGAATTAATAATTTAGAAATCTGTAAATCTTTTGTTCTCAGCATTATTTTTTTTACTCTTAAAAACAGTTTGAGGATCCCAAAAAGGTTTTGTAAATGTGGGTTACATATACTTATCAATGTTTTCATATTTTAAATAAAACTTCAGAAACTTAAGAGATATACTTATTATTTCATTAAAAATAACAAAGATAAGCCTCTTACATTAACAAAAAAAAGTATTTTTGAAAGATAATTTTCCAGACAAAAAATATTCAGTGAGAAGGACATTGATTTTATATTTTTGCAGATCTCTTTGATGTCTAGCTTGGTAGAAGATAGCTGGATTTTCCTCTCTGGCTTCTGCATTCAATCCCTTGTAATATGTTGGTTTGGTTGAAGCATATAAGTAAAAGCTGATTTTACACAGATATGTTATTGGAAAGGGAAAGTTTCATCTTTGCTATTATGCCAAAAGACAAGAAAGGTTGGTTGCATTGTGGAATCTGAAACCGTATCAATGAGCTTTTCATTCAGGCTAAAATCCACCAGTCTGTCATACACTTTGGATGGATGTCATGTATTGGTCTCAGAGAAGGCAATGGCACCCCACTCCAGTACTCTTGCCTGGAAAATCCCATGGATGGAGGAGCCTGGTAGGCTGCAGTCCATGGGGTCGCTAAGAGTCGAACACGACTGAGCGACTTCACTTTCACTTTTCACTTTCATGCATTGGAGAAGGAAATGGCAACCCACTCCAGTGTTCTTGCCTGGAGAATCCCAGGGACGGGGGAGCATGGTGGGCTGCCGTCTATGGGGTCGCACAGAGTCGGACACGACTGAAGCGACTTAGCAGCAGCAGCAGCCTTCTTCACAGTCCAACTTTCACATCCATACATGACTACTGGAAAAACTATAGCCTTGACCAGATGGACCTTAGTTGGCAAAGTAATGTCTCTGCTTTAGAATATGCACTGGAAACCACAGCAGTGAGAATTCTTCATATCTAGGAAAACTGCCTTTATATCTAGGAAAACTGGTTTCAGATTTTTTTGTTTGTTTGTTAAAAGTGACTATGGTTAACTCCTTTTGCAGTAACATCCCAATTAACTTTCCCAAAGATAAAGTAGGAGTAGAGTTAAGTACAAGAGCCCAAAACTCAGTGAATTCTTTAGAAGGCAATTTTATTTGCCTAAAACTATCTCAGATGAGAAAGTCAAAATAGGTACATCTCCCTTTCCCACTCTAGAGAAAGCTACAGACTTCCCTTGATGCCGTCTCTTCATTAGCTTCTTCTTTACCCATCTAGGAGACCCTAATTTTCTGACTCAGGAAGTGGCTAAAACAAAAATATCTGACGTGTTTCTTTTCTGTGATGAATATACTGTTGCCAGGAACCTGACCTTAGTCGTGACAGTATTCAGGGTTGTCTGCAGAACTTCAACACCCACTGCACAGAAAGGACTGGGGAAAGTCTTCCAAGAAAGAAAGGTTTCTGATTATCTGGAGCTTGGTAGGAGGCAGATTCTCAGATAAGGGCAGAGTTATGTAGGCTTTTTCAATCTCACTCTGCTGGATCTGCAAACCTGATTTAATTCTGTGATTCAGAATTCAATAAGGCCCAAAAGAATACCTTTAGGAATGCAGTAGAATGGGCAGTCTCCCTTACAACCTAGTCAGCAGCTGTATCCATTCTTCCCAAAGTACCTCTCCAGTCTGGAGGACCAACTAATGTTGGAACACGACATGGACCTCTAGGCAGAGGGCAGCTGGTCTGCTAGAAAGAGGAAAAGTTCTTTCTCTACTCAGAGGAAGTGGAAAAGAATGGGGGAAAGAAAAAAAAGGCAGCATGCAGCAGAGGCAGCCAGGCTTACAAGAGGAAGATGAAATGAGTGGCTAAGAAATGTGTATACACACGAGTCACTGCTTTTGTTTCTAGTTACAAGATAGGCCAATACATGAGTCTGTTTAGTGCCCTGTGCCAGAGAATGATATTGAGAAAGCTCCTTAGATATGCCAGTGAGACTGCCCTGGAGGTAACAAGAGAGAGAAAAGGGGATTGGAATAATGAATGAGGAGCAAGGAGAGGTATAATCTATCTCCTGTATAATTTACAAAACAATTTTCTCTGGCAACATAAAGCTCCTATTGCAATACCATATTCAAAATAAATGAGCCTATGTAGCTCTGATGGCATCAATATTAAGTCTCAAGCTCATATTTGATCCCAAGGAATAAGTGCTCAAGGACTATGTAGACATTAAATTTCAAACAATTTTACCTTTAAGATCCAATTTACGAACACGCCAGACCTAGCTTGGACTATTCATTCTCTAAAGTCTCAATCATTAACATAATATTATAACAAGTTTTAAAGAACAGGTGGAAGAGTTTCTTATCTCTCTTTCGATAGGATAAAAAGGTGGCGTGAGCGTGTGCATCGGTAGTAGGGAGAAGAAAGAAACTGCAGAAAGGTGTCCAACATGCAAATATAGTATGGTGAAATTTAACTAAGGAAAAAAGGAATTAGTTTCGTCTCTCTCAGTCAAGACAAACATCTATTGCATGCTGAAGATCTAGATTCTGTTTACTCCTCTGGGTATTTGAGTAGACGAGGGTGGATCCTTCTCAAACATTCAATCAGTATTTACTGACCACACGCCACATCTAAGGTATTTTGGAAGGTGCAAGCCACCACAATACAACCACTCAGAAGAGGCCCACAAAGGAAAGCCTCTATTCTTGGGTAGGACATACTCTACCATCTGCAGTTCTTTAGTGAAATGGCTAGATACATTTATTTATGGTCAGGTGGGTTTCAAATCATCCATATCAGATGAGGCTGCAGCTCTCCAGGGAATGTGGGAACTTAAAAAAATAAATGCTCTGTGTAGCTGATGAGAAGAAAAAGTAAGAATAAACTGTAAACTCTATTTATTCTTTAGGATATTCTTAAAACAGAGATAATTTATCAAAGGGCATAGTGTAAGACATTAAAATATGCAGGACAATTTGAAGCAACAAATGCAAAGTTCAAGTCGAACACATTATATTAAGTAACCAAGAATAAGATGAACATGGATCTGTTCTCCAAATCCTAGAATACTAGGAACAGCAGTATTAAATCTTAATTCTAGAAGGGAAGTTTAAGGAATGGGAGAAGTGGCCATATCGTGCAGTGGAAGGAGAATGGGGCTGAGGAAAACAATCTGAATCTTGGTTCTACCTACTCCTTCAGGTGAATATGCAACATGTGAAAAGCTGAAAATGTTTCTAAGCCTTAAGTTTACTGTTTATATAAAAGGAAGCTGGAGTTCTAGCTCTTACTGCCTATGGTTATCATATGAATCATTTTTTAGAAACTAAGTAGTTAGGACTTGAGAAAGAAGAAAACGTAGGAAACAGACTAACTGAACCAATATTTCAGCTGTAAATTCTATTGCTAACTAAAGTGGTTAGATCTTAAAGAGAAACAAAATAGCAAGACTGTGGCTAGGGTTAAACTTTCCTAAGATCAAACATGAGATGAACAAGGTGCCTATTCTTACTATCCAAGAAATACCATATAGAATGCTTTCACATCAGTATTTCCACCCATCCCTTCTCCCCTGACACTGGAGCACCATAGAAACATTCGGATAGAATTCCCGCAGGTAAAAAGGATCCTTTCCGGTGGCTCTGCCAGAGGATATGTAAGTCTTCACAGTCACCCAGGGGAACTCTTTGGAAATTTGAAAATATATGCAAGTTTATATAAAATCAGTGTTTATAAGCAACAAGTTATCTCCTCTTACCACTAACTTGGGGAAAACTTCCATATTGTTAAACATTTATATGAAAAGCAGAGAATCTTTTGCCTAGGATGATGAAATTTTTTTTTTCTTTCCTGAACTGTGGATTTCCTTTTCAGTCATTATACTTTCTTTTTTCTTTCAGCTCTCATATACAGATGCTATAATGGAGGGTACCTGGACCTAGTTTACTCCTAAGAGGGACAAGTGGTTTGTGCCTCTACCTCAGGAACACTTAATATAGTGACTATACTTAAAGAACTGCAATGCTAAGTTCCCGAGGACCCAGAAAAGGCATTTGGTTCTTTTGGTTTCATTTGCTTCAGTTAAAAGTATCTTTATTTTTACACTTGAATCTTTGGTAGAGCACTCTGATGAAAATACGTAAATACTGTGAATAAATGGATGAATGGTGGGCAACACATAACACATTTTTGTGTCCGAAATAGTGGGCAAAGTAGTAATCCAAAACAGATTAATATTAATTTTTCAGACAGTAACAGAGTAGTCTATCTGCAATATATGCCCATCCTCGAAAGGACATTCTTGCTCTAAACACTGGCCAAAAGAAAGAAAGATGTCAAAGTTCCATCCCCATTACCTGAGACCTATGCAAAAAGTCACCCTTCCAGGCGGGTGAGTAGACTTGATCAAAATCACCCACAGCTACAAGTTCACACTGTAAAATCACCACCACATCAAGTCCTCAGTGAGTATCTTTATCTTAGCAGACAGGAGCCGCTCACTCAAAGAAAAGTGAAAACACTTCTGTCCAGAACACATGGTCGCTGAGAAGCTGGCTCAACACGACAGTCTTACATGCCCTAAGGCTGTCCATCCTTTCAGTACGATCACTCCTCCTTCCATTTCAGGCCTCCAAGGCCCGTTCTGTAACTCATTTGACACCTTTTCGTGCTCTGGAAGCCTGAGACTCCACCACACCCTGCCAGATTTCTACTCTCTCGAGCTCTGGCACAACTTTACTGAAACACACTCACACACACACACACNTATCTCCATCTCAGCTGGTCCCGCCTGTCAGCAGCGATCTTTTTGCTTTCTCTCCCTTCTTGCCTCTCTTTCACTGTATATCGCTTAAAGTGGGCTTTCAAAAAAAAAATCCTTTTATTCTCATGGGAAAAGGAAATCGAAGGTATCCAAAGGAAAATATAAAGGAAAAAGAAAGATGTTGATGGCCAACGTTTAATGAAGTTTACTACATGCCAGGAACTGCACTAAACGTTTTACACACAGTATTTAACTTCCTCATTCTATAAAGTGGGTGTTTTATTTACTATTTTATGAATAAGTAAACTGAGGTCCAAAGAGTAGCTTGCCCGAGGTTATATAAACAAGTGGTAGAAGTCTTTAGACTCCAAAACCCTGAGGCTTTATCCTACAAACTTCCTTAATTCTACATTTCCACATTGAACATTGACCTCTTTTGTGGATCTACATAAACAGTGAGGGGAGCCATAGGCAAGAAACCTTCAAAACACTGAACTCTAAATTGTTCCTCAATTGCTGTAGAACCTGAACCCTGGGTGCCACCCATTCAAACCTAGCTACAAGGTTAATTACCACAGGCTACCTAGAATGATCTAAAAAAAGGTTAAAGAACTAATCTTGTTTAAAGACAGAGTATCTTTATTCCAGTAGGCATGCTTGCAGCAGAAGATAGAGTTTCAAAGGGAGCAGAAGAAGAGAAATGAAAGGAGCCACCTTAAAGAACAGACTAAAAGATGTGCTTTAATTCCAGTAGTTCTCAAGCCTTAAGTGTGCTACAGCTCAGACATTAGCTTGTTCCATCTCCTACATCCAGTCCCATCACTTCATGGCAAACAGATGGGGAAACAGTGGAAACAGTGAGAGACTTTATATTTTGGGGCTCCAAAATCACTGNTAATTCCAGTAGTTCTCAAGCCTTAAGTGTGCTACAGCTCAGACATTAGCTTGTTCCATCTCCTACATCCAGTCCCATCACTTCATGGCAAACAGATGGGGAAACAGTGGAAACAGTGAGAGACTTTATATTTTGGGGCTCCAAAATCACTGAAGATGATGACTGCAGCCATGAAATTAAAAGATACTTGCTCCTTGGAAGAAAAGCTATGACCAACCTAGATAGCATATTAAAAAACAGAGATATTACGTTGTCATCAAAGGTCCATCTAGTCAAAACTGTGGTTTTTCCAGTACTCATGTATGGATGTGAGACTAAGACTATAGAGAAAGCTGAGTGCCGAAGAATTGATGCTTTTGAACTGTGGTGTTGGAGAAGACTCTTGAGAGTCCCTTGGACTGCAAGGAGATCCAACCTGTCAATCCTAAAGGAAATCAGCCCTGAATATTCATTGGAAAGATTGATGCTGAAGCTGAAACTCCAATACTTTGGCCACATGATGGGAAGAACTGATTCATTGGAAAAGACCCTGATGCTGGGAAAAATTGAAGGCGGAAAGAGAAGGGGATGACAGAGGATGAGATGGTTGGATGGCATCACTGACATGATGGACATAAGTTTGAATAAGCTCAAGGAGCTGGTGATGGACAGGGAAGCCTGGAGTGCTGCAGTCTATGAGTTTGCAAAGAGTCGGACACGACTGAGCGACTGAACTGAACTGATCTCCTACATAGAGAATTTACTAAAAGTTTGCTAAAAGTTTACTGGGCTCCATCCAAAGTTTTGATTCAGGAAGTTCAGGGTAGGCCCAGGAATGCGTATTTCAAACAAACTCAGAGGTCATGCCACTGCTGCTGGTCTAAAACCATGCCTGAAGCCGTTTTCATCCAAACTCAAATAGTTTTGGATGGTAACTACCTTATAATCAAGATGCATTTTAAAAGAAGTAAATGCTCCTTGATCCCATGGGAATTCAAATCAGAGCTCCAGGAAAAAAGAACACCCTAACTTGGTTTACAGGAACTTATACACCATGATCTTGGTCTCAAGACCTATTCCCAGAAAAACACTTTTGTAACATTCCTCAACCTCTTGGTTGTAAGAAAATATATTGTTGACGAAATATGTGACAGCAAACTTAGTACAGGTTTCACTTAGGCCAGGAGTGATTTGACCTGCAAGCTGGCAGAACTAAGTTGGCCCTTGTAGCAGTCATGAACAGAGTCTCCTTAATCATTTCAGGTCCCAAAGCAGGCCTTTTCTTGCTTCACCAACAGAAAAATTCACGTCATTCTATTGTCGACCTTGACATAGTCCAAGAAGTTACCTTCATTCAGAGAGCTGAGAGAATAAATGCTTTTTGTTTGGCTGCAGGTGCTTTTGTTTTCTAAGAATATTTAGTATTATCTGGACTATGCCAAAGCTTTTGACTGTGTGGATCACAATAAACTGTGGAAAATTCTGAAAGAGATGGGAATACCAGACCACCTGACCTGCCTCTTGAGAAACCTATATGCAAATCAGGAAGCAACAGTTAGAACTGGACATGGAACAGACTGTTTCCAAATAGGAAAAGGAGTACGTCAAGGATGTATGTTGTCACCCTGTTTATTTAACTTATATGCAAAGTACATCATGAGAAACGCTGGGCTGGAAGAAGCACAAACTGGAACCAAGATTACTCAGGACTACAGGGAGAATATCAATAACCTCAGATATGCAGATGACACCACCTTTATGGCAGAAAGTGAAGAGGAACTAAAAAACCTCTTGATGAAAGTGAAAGAGGAGAGTGAAAAAGTTGGCTTAAAAGCTCAACATTCAGAAAAGGAAGATCATGGCATCCGGTCCCATAACTTCATGGCAAATAGATGGGGAAACAGTGGAAACAGTGTCAGACTTTATTTTTTGGGGCTCCAAAATCACTGCAGATGGTGATAGCAGCCATGAAATTAAAAGACACTTGCTCCTTGGAAGAAAAGTTATGACCAACCTAGACAGCATATTGAAAAGCAGAGACATGACTTTGCCAACAAAGGTCCATCTAGTCAAGGCTATGGTTTTTCCAGTGGTCATGTATGGATGTGAAAATTGGACTGTGAAAAAAGCTGAGTGCCGAAGAATTGATGCTTTTGAACTGTGGTGTTAGAGAGGACTCTTGAGAGTCCCTTGGACTACAAGGAGATCCAACCAGTCCATTCTAAAGGAGATCAACCCTGGATGTTCTTTGGAAGGAATGATGCTAAAGCTGAAACTCCAGTACTTTGGCCACCTCATGCGAAGAGTTGACTCATTGGAAGACTCTGATGCTGGGAGGGTTTGGGGGCAGGAGGAAAAGGGGATGACAGAGGATGAGATGGCTGGATGGCATCACTGACTCAATGGACGTGAGTTTGAGTGATGGACAGGGAGGCCTGACATGCTGCGATTCATGGGGTTGCAAAGAGTCAGACACGACTGAGCGACTGTACTGAACTGAACTGGTCATTCTCTTGATATAAGATAATAATATTCTTTATTGTATTGATTATGGAACTAATTCTTATCTCCACTTTCTTTACTTATATCTATCTTAGCCCTTGAAAGGCAAGTAAAAAATTTTCCCAGGATAATCGCAGTCCTCACATACCTGATATATGGTGACATACTCAACTCAGTGGTAAAGAATTTGCCTGCACAGCAGGAGACACAGGAGATGTCAGTTCAGTCCCTGGGTAGCGAAGATCCCCTGGAGGTGGAAATGGCAACCCATTCCAGTATTCTTGCCTGGAAAATTCCATGGATAGAGCAGCCTACTGAGCTACAGTATGTAGGGTTACACGGAGTTGGACACAACTGAGCAGGCACACACTCAAGTGATACCGTCAAAATGCCTACCATAGGCCCTCACTTTTTGTACAAGGTTAGTAGATGTGATGAGTACCATGGGCATGGGTTAGAGCACTAGTGAGTCTCAAAGGAAAGGTAGCTAAACTCAAACCAGGACTGGATATTTTGTAAAAGTCAGCAGGTACTTCTGGATTAACTGTTCAGTGAACAGGGCTTTCGGGGCTTTCCAAATTACTTCAGCCTGTAGTGGAGTCAAGAGCAGAGTCAAGAGCAAATAGTAGTATCCAGCCATCCACTTTGATGACCAGGCAAGACACTGGAACACACAGCAACCCTGGAAAATGTTAACAGATGACTAAAAAAGCATTTTTATCTGCAAGGAAATCTACACTCCCATTTAAAAAAGAAAGAAAGAAAGAAAAAAAAGCACCTTACTAATCAGGGCAGTTGCCTCTGCAAACAAGGAAATCAAACAAACAACTATGCCTCTGCCTGGAGCAAAAAACAAGTCCATTTCAAGTCCAGCAGAGACATTCAAAAATTCCATTTAGCATTTAGGCATAATTATAAGGTGAAGTATACTTTACCTTATCCCATGGACAGAGGGGCCTGGTACTCTGCAGTCCATGGGGTCACGAAGAGTCAGACATGACTGAGTGACTTCACTTTCACTTTTTACTTTCATGCATTGGAGAAGGAAATGGCAACCCACTCCAATGTTCTTGCCTGGAGAATCCCAGGGACAGGGGAGCCTGGTGGGCTGCCGTCTATGGGGTTGCACAGAGTCAGACACGACTGGAGTGACTTAGCTTAGCAACTTTACCTTAATAAGGTGTTTTTTGTTGTTTTTTCTTTTTAAATGGGAGTGTAGATTTCCTTGGAGATAGAATTATTGACTACACTACAGCTTTGACTGTGGATCACAACAAACTGGAAAATTCTTAGAGATGGGAATACCAGACCACCTTAACTGCCCCCTGAAAAGCCTGTATGCAGGTCAAGAGGCAACAGTTAGAAATGGACGTGGAACAACTGACTGGTTCAAAACTGGGAAAGGAGTATGACAAGGCTGTATATTGTCAGCCTGCTCATTTAACTTAAATGCAGAGTACATCATGAGAAATGTTGGGTTGGATGAATCACAAGGTGGAATCAAATTTGCCAGAAGAAATGGCAACAACCTTAGATATGCATATAATACAACACTAATACCTGAAAGTGAAGAGGAACTAAAGAGCTTCTTGATGAGGGTGAAAGAGGAGAGTGAAAAACCTGGCTTGAAACCTAACATTCAAAAAATTAAGATCATGGCATCAGGTCTCATCACTTAATGGCAAGTAGAAGGGGAAAAAGTGGAAGCAGTGACAGATTTTCTTTCCTTGGGCTCCAAAATCACTGTGGATGGTGACTGCAGCCATGAAATTAAAAGACAACTGCTCTTTGGAAGGAAAGCTATGACAAACCTAGACAGCGTATTAAAGAGCAGAGACATCACTTTGCCAACAAAGGCCCATGTAGTTAAAGCTACGGTTTTCCCAGTAATTATGCACGGATGTGACAGTTGGACCATTAAAGAAGGCTGAGCACTGAAGAATTGATGCTTTCAAATTGTGGTGCTGGAGAAGACTCTCCAGACTGGAAGGAGATCAAACCAGTCAATCCTAAAGGAACTGAACTCTAAATATTCATTGCAAAGCCTGATGCTAAAGCTCTAATACTTTGGCCACATGAGGCAAAGAGCTGAAACATTGGAAAATACCCTGATTCTGGGAAAGCTTGAGGACAGGAGAAGGGGATGGCAGAGGATAAGATGGTTAGATAACATCACTGACAGTAGACAAGAATTTGAGCACTCTGGGAAATACTGGAGGACCGAGGAGCCTGGCGTGCTACGATCGATGAGGTTGGAAGTCGGACACTACTTAGCAATTGAACAATAATTAACTAATTAATAAAACCACCACTGTATCTTGAATTGGTAAAAACAAGCATCTCGTTTTGAACGCACACAATAATTTTGTTGCCAAACTGCTTTACATTTTGAAGAAAAATTTGTCTTCGAGAAGAATGAAAGCCGAAGACCAGCTCAACACCACCACCTAGTGGTGAGAAGTATACATAGTACTTCTCGAAACCCATCAGACCCATTTGCCTTTTCTACCCAAACTGCTAAGGCAAAAGTAGGTCCTAAGAGACAATAACAGTGTAAAATAATAATGGAAAAGGAACACTGAAAGTTCAAATGTCAATTAAAAGCTTTATTGAATAAAAATGTTTCAGAGTAAGCAAGACTGTAAGAAAGCAGAATATTTTTTACATCTCTAAAAAATATCAGAGCTAAATCTCGAAAAATGCAGTATAAAGTAAAGCCTATAGCTTAAAACACCTCTTCCCCCCGCCCCAATACAATTTGGAATATCAATTATGTACAACAAATGTACTCAAGTTTATATTGTTCCAAAACCTTTATACTAGAAAATCATCTCTCAAAAAAGGCCTATAATTGGTTTAATTGAACCCTAGGAATACTGTCTGCCATAAAAATCTATTCATTTCAGAACTTATAAGTATTAAAAAACTAATGTCCCAGACAGGGGATATCAGAAGTAGAATTATAGGGGTCGGAGGGTCTGAGCTCAAGTGGTTTAAGGCATCTTTTGTTTTTGCTGTTATTCCTCCTTTATACTCATCACTTTGTTCTAATATGCAACATGGCAAATATAAAAGATCTTAGAAAAATACTGCAGCTTTCAGTAAATTATGAGAAGCACAGAGACCACCAGAGAAGAAAGCAATCATTTGGGGTGTGGTCATACTCATTGGCAAATACCATAGCTTATTTGGGACACAATGAATTCCTCCAAGCACCAAGGGTGATCAAAAGGTACTCTGAAGAGATGGTTGTGCTGTATCTCAATACTCTAGTTCAGGATGTGGTCTAGAAAGCAGGATGCAATAAACCCCCATATAAATCAGAGTAAGCGATAAATCCCCCATAGACATCAGAGTAAGAAAATTAACCTAATTTTTTAAAAAAGACTAAATATTTAATCTCTTAGCAAAGGAATACTAAACAATAAATTGGTATTCATGTAAAAATATGCAAACTGTGCCCTTTATACTAAAGTGCATTCAGTTATAATGTTTAGGCCCCTAAATCCCTTCTGCTCATTCCATAACTGAATTTTTAGTGGAACAGTGCACTACTAATCATCTCTCTATTTTCATATTGTCTTTCGGGAATACAGTGAAATCTGGACCTTATCAGTTGGAATATCCCCCCCAACCCCCGCCTCCGCCATACACACTCCCGCCCCTAGAAGACCTTAAAGCAATTGTGTATATCATCATTGCTAAAATAGAGGATTTAAGTGATGTTATTTCTAGCGTTTAGAGTTGGTTCACTTAAGCTGCAATATGGGATTTTTTTTTTTTTTTTGAAGCAGGAACTCTCTTCCAAAGTTACTTCCACATAAATTTCAGTTCATGCTAAGACAGCTGTTTATGTGTATCACCTTGATAAGGGTAGTGGCTCACTGACACATAAATGTAAGGCCCAACATCATTGCAATTTGTTATTCTTCATCTTCATCCTCATCATAGTACCGATTTCTCTTTATCTGTTCCTCTACAGACAGCTCTTCGACTACCTCTTCCTCCCAGAATCCCACATCCTGGGATTTCTGATTTTGAGTAGTGAATTCTTTAGTGGAGGGGTTGTCTGTATAGCTAGACCAGCTTTTTGCCTTGTGTTCTAGTGGAGACTGCTTTTTGAGAAGGTTTTTATCACTTTCATCTAAGTTTGCACCATTCTCTATAAGATTTTCACTCCCCATCTCAAAACTAGGACTCTCCTTGCTCCTCCACCCAGCCTCCCCTCCTTTGGATCCCTTGTTGGGCCAGGTTGTTTTCCTCACACGCTCATTCTTCTCAGAGGCATTGGCATTTTCCATGTGTTTTCTTTCTGCTGCTACACCTCCTCCATACTCCTCACTTTGCTCTGACATGCTCCAGCCTGTCCTGATGGGTGGGGACAAGGCTTTTGGGCTCTTGACTGAAGAGGTTCGAAATGAAGCTGCTACGGTGAACGGGCGGCTTCTCTCCTTCAGAGAAGAAGATCGTCTCAGCTTCTTCAGATCCAGGTCTACATCCTCAGGAGCTTCAGGCTTGCTAATTTCATCCTCAGGAGGCCACTTAGGCTTCAATACTTTGATCCCGTCTTCCAAGGCACTTCCGGAACTGCCAAGCTCAGTTGGGGGTGGCCAGGCGATCCTCAGCTTCTTGGTTTCAGCTGGCTTGTCTTCCTTCTCCAGCGGGCAGGAGGCCTTGGCTTCCATACTTGCAGTTAGCACACCCACTTTCTCAATGGGGGCATTTTCTACCCCTGGGCTCTGAAGGGTCTCCGCTGCATTTGGAAGCTGGACTGGTCTCTCCAATGTCTCTTCGTTTTCATTTTTGCTTGCCCACAGATCCTTGTGTGGTCTGTGTCCAAAGCCTTCATCATAGTTACCTTTAGATTTAAAGAGTTGATTGAAGTGAGGCTTGCAATAGATTCTCCCATGTAAAGAGGCATATGTTCCTAGACTGTTGTTTAAAAAAAAAAAAAGAGCATAAAGTTAACAAATCTGTATCCTCTTATTTATATCAGTAGACTGAAACCTGGCAACTCCAGTATTTCCAGAAGATGCAAAGTGAGAAAAATNAACTTCATGGCAAATAGATGGGGAAACAGTGGAAACAGTGTCAGACTTTATTTTTTGGGGCTCCAAAATCACTGCAGATGGTGATAGCAGCCATGAAATTAAAAGACACTTGCTCCTTGGAAGAAAAGTTATGACCAACCTAGACAGCATATTGAAAAGCAGAGACATGACTTTGCCAACAAAGGTCCATCTAGTCAAGGCTATGGTTTTTCCAGTGGTCATGTATGGATGTGAAAATTGGACTGTGAAAAAAGCTGAGTGCCGAAGAATTGATGCTTTTGAACTGTGGTGTTAGAGAGGACTCTTGAGAGTCCCTTGGACTACAAGGAGATCCAACCAGTCCATTCTAAAGGAGATCAACCCTGGATGTTCTTTGGAAGGAATGATGCTAAAGCTGAAACTCCAGTACTTTGGCCACCTCATGCGAAGAGTTGACTCATTGGAAGACTCTGATGCTGGGAGGGTTTGGGGGCAGGAGGAAAAGGGGATGACAGAGGATGAGATGGCTGGATGGCATCACCGACTCAATGGACGTGAGTTTGAGTGATGGACAGGGAGGCCTGACATGCTGCGATTCATGGGGTTGCAAAGAGTCAGACACGACTGAGCGACTGTACTGAACTGAACTGGTCATTCTCTTGATATAAGATAATAATATTCTTTATTGTATTGATTATGGAACTAATTCTTATCTCCACTTTCTTTACTTATATCTATCTTAGCCCTTGAAAGGCAAGTAAAAAATTTTCCCAGGATAATCGCAGTCCTCACATACCTGATATATGGTGACATACTCAACTCAGTGGTAAAGAATTTGCCTGCACAGCAGGAGACACAGGAGATGTCAGTTCAGTCCCTGGGTAGCGAAGATCCCCTGGAGGTGGAAATGGCAACCCATTCCAGTATTCTTGCCTGGAAAATTCCATGGATAGAGCAGCCTACTGAGCTACAGTATGTAGGGTTACACGGAGTTGGACACAACTGAGCAGGCACACACTCAAGTGATACCGTCAAAATGCCTACCATAGGCCCTCACTTTTTGTACAAGGTTAGTAGATGTGATGAGTACCATGGGCATGGGTTAGAGCACTAGTGAGTCTCAAAGGAAAGGTAGCTAAACTCAAACCAGGACTGGATATTTTGTAAAAGTCAGCAGGTACTTCTGGATTAACTGTTCAGTGAACAGGGCTTTCGGGGCTTTCCAAATTACTTCAGCCTGTAGTGGAGTCAAGAGCAGAGTCAAGAGCAAATAGTAGTATCCAGCCATCCACTTTGATGACCAGGCAAGACACTGGAACACACAGCAACCCTGGAAAATGTTAACAGATGACTAAAAAAGCATTTTTATCTGCAAGGAAATCTACACTCCCATTTAAAAAAGAAAGAAAGAAAGAAAAAAAAGCACCTTACTAATCAGGGCAGTTGCCTCTGCAAACAAGGAAATCAAACAAACAACTATGCCTCTGCCTGGAGCAAAAAACAAGTCCATTTCAAGTCCAGCAGAGACATTCAAAAATTCCATTTAGCATTTAGGCATAATTATAAGGTGAAGTATACTTTACCTTATCCCATGGACAGAGGGGCCTGGTACTTTCTGCAAACAAGGAAATCAAACAAACAACTATGCCTCTGCCTGGAGCAAAAAACAAGTCCATTTCAAGTCCAGCAGAGACATTCAAAAATTCCATTTAGCATTTAGGCATAATTATAAGGTGAAGTATACTTTACCTTATCCCATGGACAGAGGGGCCTGGTACTCTGCAGTCCATGGGGTCACGAAGAGTCAGACATGACTGAGTGACTTCACTTTCACTTTTTACTTTCATGCATTGGAGAAGGAAATGGCAACCCACTCCAATGTTCTTGCCTGGAGAATCCCAGGGACAGGGGAGCCTGGTGGGCTGCCGTCTATGGGGTTGCACAGAGTCAGACACGACTGGAGTGACTTAGCTTAGCAACTTTACCTTAATAAGGTGTTTTTTGTTGTTTTTTCTTTTTAAATGGGAGTGTAGATTTCCTTGGAGATAGAATTATTGACTACACTACAGCTTTGACTGTGGATCACAACAAACTGGAAAATTCTTAGAGATGGGAATACCAGACCACCTTAACTGCCCCCTGAAAAGCCTGTATGCAGGTCAAGAGGCAACAGTTAGAAATGGACGTGGAACAACTGACTGGTTCAAAACTGGGAAAGGAGTATGACAAGGCTGTATATTGTCAGCCTGCTCATTTAACTTAAATGCAGAGTACATCATGAGAAATGTTGGGTTGGATGAATCACAAGGTGGAATCAAATTTGCCAGAAGAAATGGCAACAACCTTAGATATGCATATAATACAACACTAATACCTGAAAGTGAAGAGGAACTAAAGAGCTTCTTGATGAGGGTGAAAGAGGAGAGTGAAAAACCTGGCTTGAAACCTAACATTCAAAAAATTAAGATCATGGCATCAGGTCTCATCACTTAATGGCAAGTAGAAGGGGAAAAAGTGGAAGCAGTGACAGATTTTCTTTCCTTGGGCTCCAAAATCACTGTGGATGGTGACTGCAGCCATGAAATTAAAANAACCTAACATTCAAAAAATTAAGATCATGGCATCAGGTCTCATCACTTAATGGCAAGTAGAAGGGGAAAAAGTGGAAGCAGTGACAGATTTTCTTTCCTTGGGCTCCAAAATCACTGTGGATGGTGACTGCAGCCATGAAATTAAAAGACAACTGCTCTTTGGAAGGAAAGCTATGACAAACCTAGACAGCGTATTAAAGAGCAGAGACATCACTTTGCCAACAAAGGCCCATGTAGTTAAAGCTACGGTTTTCCCAGTAATTATGCACGGATGTGACAGTTGGACCATTAAAGAAGGCTGAGCACTGAAGAATTGATGCTTTCAAATTGTGGTGCTGGAGAAGACTCTCCAGACTGGAAGGAGATCAAACCAGTCAATCCTAAAGGAACTGAACTCTAAATATTCATTGCAAAGCCTGATGCTAAAGCTCTAATACTTTGGCCACATGAGGCAAAGAGCTGAAACATTGGAAAATACCCTGATTCTGGGAAAGCTTGAGGACAGGAGAAGGGGATGGCAGAGGATAAGATGGTTAGATAACATCACTGACAGTAGACAAGAATTTGAGCACTCTGGGAAATACTGGAGGACCGAGGAGCCTGGCGTGCTACGATCGATGAGGTTGGAAGTCGGACACTACTTAGCAATTGAACAATAATTAACTAATTAATAAAACCACCACTGTATCTTGAATTGGTAAAAACAAGCATCTCGTTTTGAACGCACACAATAATTTTGTTGCCAAACTGCTTTACATTTTGAAGAAAAATTTGTCTTCGAGAAGAATGAAAGCCGAAGACCAGCTCAACACCACCACCTAGTGGTGAGAAGTATACATAGTACTTCTCGAAACCCATCAGACCCATTTGCCTTTTCTACCCAAACTGCTAAGGCAAAAGTAGGTCCTAAGAGACAATAACAGTGTAAAATAATAATGGAAAAGGAACACTGAAAGTTCAAATGTCAATTAAAAGCTTTATTGAATAAAAATGTTTCAGAGTAAGCAAGACTGTAAGAAAGCAGAATATTTTTTACATCTCTAAAAAATATCAGAGCTAAATCTCGAAAAATGCAGTATAAAGTAAAGCCTATAGCTTAAAACACCTCTTCCCCCCGCCCCAATACAATTTGGAATATCAATTATGTACAACAAATGTACTCAAGTTTATATTGTTCCAAAACCTTTATACTAGAAAATCATCTCTCAAAAAAGGCCTATAATTGGTTTAATTGAACCCTAGGAATACTGTCTGCCATAAAAATCTATTCATTTCAGAACTTATAAGTATTAAAAAACTAATGTCCCAGACAGGGGATATCAGAAGTAGAATTATAGGGGTCGGAGGGTCTGAGCTCAAGTGGTTTAAGGCATCTTTTGTTTTTGCTGTTATTCCTCCTTTATACTCATCACTTTGTTCTAATATGCAACATGGCAAATATAAAAGATCTTAGAAAAATACTGCAGCTTTCAGTAAATTATGAGAAGCACAGAGACCACCAGAGAAGAAAGCAATCATTTGGGGTGTGGTCATACTCATTGGCAAATACCATAGCTTATTTGGGACACAATGAATTCCTCCAAGCACCAAGGGTGATCAAAAGGTACTCTGAAGAGATGGTTGTGCTGTATCTCAATACTCTAGTTCAGGATGTGGTCTAGAAAGCAGGATGCAATAAACCCCCATATAAATCAGAGTAAGCGATAAATCCCCCATAGACATCAGAGTAAGAAAATTAACCTAATTTTTTAAAAAAGACTAAATATTTAATCTCTTAGCAAAGGAATACTAAACAATAAATTGGTATTCATGTAAAAATATGCAAACTGTGCCCTTTATACTAAAGTGCATTCAGTTATAATGTTTAGGCCCCTAAATCCCTTCTGCTCATTCCATAACTGAATTTTTAGTGGAACAGTGCACTACTAATCATCTCTCTATTTTCATATTGTCTTTCGGGAATACAGTGAAATCTGGACCTTATCAGTTGGAATATCCCCCCCAACCCCCGCCTCCGCCATACACACTCCCGCCCCTAGAAGACCTTAAAGCAATTGTGTATATCATCATTGCTAAAATAGAGGATTTAAGTGATGTTATTTCTAGCGTTTAGAGTTGGTTCACTTAAGCTGCAATATGGGATTTTTTTTTTTTTTTTGAAGCAGGAACTCTCTTCCAAAGTTACTTCCACATAAATTTCAGTTCATGCTAAGACAGCTGTTTATGTGTATCACCTTGATAAGGGTAGTGGCTCACTGACACATAAATGTAAGGCCCAACATCATTGCAATTTGTTATTCTTCATCTTCATCCTCATCATAGTACCGATTTCTCTTTATCTGTTCCTCTACAGACAGCTCTTCGACTACCTCTTCCTCCCAGAATCCCACATCCTGGGATTTCTGATTTTGAGTAGTGAATTCTTTAGTGGAGGGGTTGTCTGTATAGCTAGACCAGCTTTTTGCCTTGTGTTCTAGTGGAGACTGCTTTTTGAGAAGGTTTTTATCACTTTCATCTAAGTTTGCACCATTCTCTATAAGATTTTCACTCCCCATCTCAAAACTAGGACTCTCCTTGCTCCTCCACCCAGCCTCCCCTCCTTTGGATCCCTTGTTGGGCCAGGTTGTTTTCCTCACACGCTCATTCTTCTCAGAGGCATTGGCATTTTCCATGTGTTTTCTTTCTGCTGCTACACCTCCTCCATACTCCTCACTTTGCTCTGACATGCTCCAGCCTGTCCTGATGGGTGGGGACAAGGCTTTTGGGCTCTTGACTGAAGAGGTTCGAAATGAAGCTGCTACGGTGAACGGGCGGCTTCTCTCCTTCAGAGAAGAAGATCGTCTCAGCTTCTTCAGATCCAGGTCTACATCCTCAGGAGCTTCAGGCTTGCTAATTTCATCCTCAGGAGGCCACTTAGGCTTCAATACTTTGATCCCGTCTTCCAAGGCACTTCCGGAACTGCCAAGCTCAGTTGGGGGTGGCCAGGCGATCCTCAGCTTCTTGGTTTCAGCTGGCTTGTCTTCCTTCTCCAGCGGGCAGGAGGCCTTGGCTTCCATACTTGCAGTTAGCACACCCACTTTCTCAATGGGGGCATTTTCTACCCCTGGGCTCTGAAGGGTCTCCGCTGCATTTGGAAGCTGGACTGGTCTCTCCAATGTCTCTTCGTTTTCATTTTTGCTTGCCCACAGATCCTTGTGTGGTCTGTGTCCAAAGCCTTCATCATAGTTACCTTTAGATTTAAAGAGTTGATTGAAGTGAGGCTTGCAATAGATTCTCCCATGTAAAGAGGCATATGTTCCTAGACTGTTGTTTAAAAAAAAAAAAAGAGCATAAAGTTAACAAATCTGTATCCTCTTATTTATATCAGTAGACTGAAACCTGGCAACTCCAGTATTTCCAGAAGATGCAAAGTGAGAAAAATATCTTTAAAAGCACTTCAGGGACTTCCTTGGTGGTCCAGTGGCTAAGACTCCGCCCTCCAAGGCAGGGGGCTCAGGTTTGATCCCTGGTCAGGGAACAAAATCTCACATGCCACAACTAAAGACCTCATGCACTGCAACTAGGACCCAGTGCAGCCAAATAAATACATTTTTTTTGTTTTTAAAAAAGCATATCATTAGTCACAGAGGATGCTCCATCCCCTTTTAAACATGTTTGTTTGAATTATCCTTATTTAAAAAAATGCTCATTTCTAGGCCTGAAACTTCAGAAAACACTCTTCCATTTGGTGCATGCTCCCATTTTCAAGTGATTTCACTCCCCTCTGTCAAAATTGTTAAAAAAAAAAAAAAAAATTACTTCCAAGAAGTCTTCCCTAGGTAATTCCACCTAACTCTGATCATTCTATTTCCTAAGTATTTATAACATGTAAGTATTTTTAATGATATTCCTTTGTAAAAGTTGAATCATTATCCTCCTAGTTTCCCATTTGTGTTATAATTTAAAAGCAGGAATGGGTAGAATACTCTGCCAGCGGCTGGCACTCAGTAGATGCCAGTGACTGAATAAAAGGAAGCTATGGTTAATAGGAGAACAGCAAGCAACAGCCAGAAGGCGGTCTACCCTAACGTCAGTGCTGGACAGGCCTTTAGGACATCTGGTGTCTCTCAAAGGGTAACACATTTTATAGGTGGAGTAGAAAAAAAACAGCATTTCCACAGGAGAAACATAAAAATTCAAAAATTTAGAAGATGTGCTGTGGAGAAAAAAAATACAGTGGGCGGAAAAAGAACCACTGAGTGGAAGTTAGAGACACACATTTGGCTCAACAGAAGGGAAAGCTGTCGAGCTAGCACTAACACCAGAACTAGCTGAAGTGGGGTATTAACCCACCCAGAAGTGCCACACAGGTGCCAGGACATCTTTCAGCAGTATGGTGGAAGGGATGCCTGCTCTGGAAGGAAGGCTGGAAGAAATTATATCCTGCTTACTTCCCCCTCCAATATGAATAAAATGAGGTCATATGGAATATTTCTACAATTTGCCACATATATATCCATACTTTGGGTTACTAAGAAGAAATGATACATTATTTTCTCAGAAAATGAAGCAATATACAGAAAAATATGTGTTCTTCAGGATCTACTATTTTTGCTGTTTTTGCCATTTATACAGTACTTGGGATAACCTGAAGGGCTTCAACAAGTATCCTCTTGAGCTTTCTTAACTGTATGATTCTTGATACCAAGGGAAAACATTCTGCTAAATTAGGTCACCAGCAACCTGCATGATTTAAGCTTTCCAACGTGTAAATTAATGTCAATATACCAAGAAGTTCTAAACACCATTTTCATTTACTATAATAAAATGCTTGTAATTAAATGGTACTTTTCACTTTCTTCAAAGATCCTCAACAGCACACACAATTTTTTTTAATCACCCTCCCAACTGTATTAAAGAAAAAGCAATGATTGTAAATCTCTAGAACATACTCAATTTTCTGGGATACTTCCCTCAAAAACATGACATCTCTAAACACGTGCCAAAGCATACATGGTTCTCAACTGTCCTAGTTAGGTGAGAAGCTGAAATCCTAAAATGTTCATCTTCCAACTTTACCAGTCTGTAGTCTGTCTTTGGATCAGTGATAATCACCTGAATAGCTACTACGACAGCTCTCTGAGCTCTTCTGTAACACCAGATACTATTAGCACCACAGATTTTAGTATTCTAAGTATTCTAAAAACCAAAGACTCCCTCTGGAGGTCCAGCCACACCTCCAGAGACGGCTTGTTTGGTCTGGCTTACCTAAGCTTGCTGTTGCAATAGGAACAACGGAAACAGCTGATGTGAAACACCTGCTGGTTGGCCAAGAGACGCTCCATCGAGTAGACTGTTTTCTGACATTCCACGCAGGTCTCTCTTGCAGGTGCCTGAAACTTCTAGGAAAAGGTAAAGGACAACTTTAGCTAGCTAAGGCAGTGAGAAGTTAGTACTCTGCTGAGGTGGGCCCCAGGATTTACTTTGTTATCTATGGGCTCCTTACCTGGTCTGTCAGTTCTCAGAGGGACACTAAGCCTGCTATAGTTCTATCAGTTGACTCTTTAAAGCCATAGGCTCTCCTGAATTCCTTACCCAGACTGTCTGGCTGTTCTAAGTGCAGCAGCCACTGAGGATGAGGGGATCTAGGGCCGGATTGCAGAGAAAGGCTTAGACCAACCACCACACACACACGAGTACACACAAAAGGATTCTGCAGACAGGAAATTAGGAGAAAATGTCATCACACACAGAAGAAAGACAATTGTTTAAGTGCCAAATAGAAGCAGGACAGACTTTTTCAAGAACAGTTTCTGAAGGGGGTAACTTTCAAGGAGAGAAAGAGCATTTGGCTTTGGGAAGTAGGAAAAGGCACTAGTTTTTAAAAATTTATTTACTTAAAAAAATGTACTTTGTTTACAATGTTGTGCCCAATCTCTGCCATATAGCAAACTCAGTTATATACATATAGACATATAGACATTCTTTTTTGTATATATTTGGAAAAGATACTTGGATAAAGCAATTATCAGTCCCTTCTGCTTATAATCTTGACTTACTTAATCCACTACACATAATATTTTTAAATAAAGCAAAGTGGACACATAAAATGGAACATTTTAAAAGAGACAAACTATTTTATTAGAACAACAGGAAAAAGTACAGCCCAATAAAACTATAGGTTCCATAATCTTTTTAAAAAGCCAAAAGGAGAATAAAACTAATGTACTGGGGTGGGGTGGGAATTCATGAACTGTTTGTAGTGTGGAATATGGGCAGGGTGAGCACAGCTGCTGTTGGTAAACTTAATCCTCAACTACATAAGGGCTTCCCAGGGGGCTCAGTAGGAAAGAATCCAGTTGCCAACGCAGGAGATGCGGATTTGATCCCTGGGTTGGGAAGATCCCCTGGAGAAGGAAGTGGCAACCCACTATAGTACTCTTGCCTGGGAAATCCCATGGACAGAGGAGCCTAGTGGGCTACAGTCCACACAGTCGCAAAGAGTCAGACACTAGTGAGAGACTGAACATACAGACTATGTAGTGGATTCTAGCACTGATGAACGCTGGAGTTCCAAAACTGTAAGTTTTACACGGTAAGAAGGAGTTACGTGGCCACTAGGGTTGAGGGTAAGAAGTCTCTAGCTGTGTGTGATCCTTGACTTGTCCCAATAGAAACACCTCAACTACTAATAGTAAAGGCAGGAGCAGTTTGGTTAAGGTGATCTGGAAGCTCTCTCAGGCAGGGTGGTGGCCCCTTTGCCACCAGGACCAGGACTTAGTCCCAAAGCTCAAGGCCTGAATGGTTAAGGTAAGCCTAAAATAAAACAGCTTATGGGTAAGATAGAATTTTAATTTAAAAAGTCTGAAAATAGACCCATAAAAAAAAATTCAGACTGCTGGCTCACTTGCCACATGATTCACAAAGAGGTAAAGCAAAAATAGGAATGGTTGCCAAGCAGATTTCAACAGGAAATGAGAGCAGAAAATGGGCAGAGGAGTAAAGGTTAAGATTCATAAAAGGGAGTTTAATAAAACTGGTGGTAAACTCCCAAATAGCACCAAAGGATTTAAAAATGAGGGGGGTGGTGTGCTGAGCGTTAACAGCAGATTCTCCATTCCTAGCGTTCGAGTCAAAAAGAAAAACTTAAGTCAAAGACCACAGCTACAACTCAGTTTACCAAGCATAACTAAGGAATTTAAATATGATCAAATGTTACTGTATTGAATGCTGTTGGCAGATATTAGGGCATTATTTGGAGTTCAGAAAAGTTTCCTTCTTTTTTTAAAAATTTTATTGAAGTATAGTTGATTTATAATGCTGTGTTAGTTTCTGGTATACAGCTTAGTGATTCAGTTGTATATGTATATTCTTTTCATATTTTTTCCATTATGGTTTACTACAGGATATTGAGCATAGTTCAATCATGGTAGGATCTTGATGTACAATTGGTTTTTCTTTATTTCTTTCCTTTTTTGGGGGGCTGTGCTGCATGGTTTGTGGGATTTTGGTTCCTAGACAGGGAGGGATTGAATGCAGGCCCTCAGCAGTGAGAACTCGGCGTCCTAACCACTGGACTGCTAGGAAATTCCCAAATTGTATTTTCTTAAGTCGACACTTCTAACTAGATAGGACATAAGTGGAGATGTCCTTGCATACTTTAATTAGGTTTCTCTAAAAGGACTAGGTCCTTGCCTAGCAAGCAGGAAATGTTAAAAGACAGAATAAAATTTGGGTATAATAGTACAATTAAAGCCTGTACAAATCACAATTCAGACAATGTAAAAGTAATAGGCCCAATGTATGTACTTATCAGTGAAAATCTTTTTCAGCTCTAGGATGAATGCTATATTTTTAACACTTGGGAGAATACATGTTCATTCTGGTTGGTAAAGGCAGAGCAGGAGACAGAACTTTCCCATGGCAGAGGAGGAAATGGGTATTATTCTGCTAAAGGGGATTGGAGGCCTAGAGAGCACACCTCTGTTTTACACACACACACATATACACACACACAGAAAAACACACAGTAGAAGGGTGCAGCCCAGAATAGAAAGCTGTAAGTTGAGCTCACATTAGGAGGAAAGTGGAAGGCAGGAGCAGAAATTAGGTACCAGGAGCAGGAAGCAGAAGCTGGAAGAGACAAACAGGAACCTTCAGTGAATACAAAGCATTCGGTGAGCCCTGGAGTGCTTTTTACTGCAGCTGAACTGAAGCTCAGATACAGATTCAGATCCAAGAATAAGACCACGTTTTCTTTCTTTACCAAGTAATGCTGCCAATCATGGTAATATCAGCCCACTCATACCCACCTGAGGTTAGATCAGAGTACCCGCTCAGGAGAATTTTCCGAGCCTTCACCCACACAAGGAGTGTCTAATGAACAATTCTTCACTGTCTTCCTACCTGCCACACCTGACCCACATTTGCTCTCTCTTGACTAGAGCCTTTACTCACAAGTGAAGAGGCATTCCTCTCCTTAACATCAAATTAATAAATTGCTAGCTCAAACATCTGACTAACCACAAGCTTCTAACTAGCCAGACCTACCAGATTCCCATTATTCTTATCCCTTTTTCACATACACCCTTTTCAATATTATTTAAGGTTTATGCGGCAGCTGCCCAAGAGCCCCTAAAGTATTATAAAGACAAGAGGAGCCCAACATGGCAATATGCCAAGTCCTCGTGGCTGCGGCTGTGCCTTCCCTTTATTTCCTCTGTCCTGGGCTCTCAGCCACTTTTCTGTAATTGCCCCCGTGTCTATTCAAACAGGAAGCATAGTCAGTGCCCAAAAATCTCTACCATTATGGTAGGCCTGGCATACATCCTGCCCATGCCTTCATGGCATGCTCAAACTTGGCACAGCCACATTTTAAAACACTGCCAGTAATAGAATGTTAGACATTTTTTTTTTAATCTTTGTATTTTTTGCAGTTCATGAGACGCTTTGTCATCTTCCCTCCCTCACCATTTTTCACACTAAAGCACCAAGATATCAGGTGCCTTATCAAAGCTTGCACAGTCAAAAATAACAGAATTAAAATTAAAACTCAGAACTCTTAACCAACAAACCGAGAGAGTATTTTCTAAATTGTCCTGGAATAAATTTCCATAACTAAAGGAAACCCTTTGGGGAAGAGAGCAGATGCTAACCCAATTGAAAATGATTTCACCACAGCATTTTGAATGAACAAGTCTTCACTTTGTTTCAAATTAAAATATGTAGATAATATCTCAAGGATAGTCAGGAATGAATGAGGTAATATATAAATAATTGATGTCCCTAAACACTGTCAGGCCTTTCCCATCTGAGGGATGTTACAGGCCTTCTGTTGATCAGCATCGACTTAAAGCTTTTTTTCCAATAAATTTTTATAAGTTCATCTACATTCTTTTGTTCTCTTGTCTTACATATATTTTTTAGTTCGACAAAGGCCCCAGTTGGGGTATATGTCTGTGTGTGGGCAGCAGCTGGCCATAAGTGATAAAGCTAACTAGCCTTTAGACATAGTGAAATCAGAAGAAAATTCTGTACTAATGTCTGGTCTCCATGCCTCAGACAGAACACTATAAAAAGCCTTTCATTTCCTCCTTCCAATTTGTGCAAACTATCTGGGTAATTAAACTGAAACCCCCCCACCATGCAGTAGATGTCTGGGCTGGCTCTGGCTTTAACCCTTCTTCTCACTCTCTATGAAATTTTTTGTGCAAGCATTTTGGAGATATTCACACCTCACACAGGTTACTCTACATGTAGAGGAAACACTAGCGCTCTGAGAAAGCAGCAATGACGTAGGTAGTCAGAAAAGAATCTAGATGCCCTTCTAGCATAATTCTGATAGATTGGCAAAACAGCATAAAACCTCCTACCCTGTCCATGAAGGAAGGGACAGGTATAAAGGTTATAGCCTCTCATTCAGGCTGCCGTGCTTTCTTTCCACATCCAACAGCAGGACAAGCCTGCCTAAGATCCTGGGGTGGGGCTATCCCAGACCAGTAGATGTTCCTAGGGCCAGTCACATCTCCTTCCTTATCCTCCCTCCAGGAACATTTAGGGAATAGCATTTCAGTGGGAGAACAGAAAGCTTAAGAGGCCTCTGAGTCTCTTGAGTTGAAAGGTCTGATCCTTCTCACAGGGTCTACTGAGCTCTAGACCCAGGACACCGATTTTGAGAAGGGAACCTGCTATTTAAACTTCTTTACTGCCAAGTCTCATCAACTGAACTGTCTGGCCAGTGTTCAAAATAGACAAAATCCTTACTTTTAAAGACTAATATCATCTGTGGAGTGTTTTTTTGTTTGTTTTTTTATTTTACCTTATTAAGCTAAAATTTGAAATGAGTCTTTACCTTAGATGTCCTATTTTCAATAACAGGCACTACTAGGCAGCATGTTCTCCAGCATGTGGGGGACCCAAAAATCTATTCTGAGTGAACATATTTATTCTTAGCTGTATGTGATTTCCCAGGGGAGAAAAAACTACTGTTGCATGGTCTATAGCCACGAGACCAGTTATGTCAGCAGGTTTTCCTGCTGCTGCTGCTAAGTCACTTCAGTCGTGTCCGACTCTGTGTGACCCTATAGACGGCAGCCCACCAGGCTCCCCCGTCCCTGGGATTCTCCAGGCAAGAATACTGGAGTGGGTTGTCATTTCCTTCTCCAATGCATGAAAGAGAAAAGTGAAAGTGAAGTCGCTCAGTCTGTCCGACTGTTAGCGACCCCATGGACTGCAGCCCACCAGGCTCCTCCGTCCATTGGATTTTCCAGGCAAGAGTACTGGGGTGGGGTGCCATTGCCTTCCCCGGCAGGTTTTCCTGGAAACGCTAAAGTATCTACATATTTGCCTGCAGAATGTAAAGGGAAACTCTGAGGAAGAGGAAAAAAAACAGTCCTTAAATAAAAGTGGAGATGTGATTGGGTATAACCCTGAGCTCTGTGTACAGCATAACCATTTGAGCAAACACAGGCAGTCAGGCCAGCTTCCTCCAGTCAAAACCTGAGGTGTATGTTTGGTGCAAGCAGGTTTATTCTAGTGCTGAGGGACCAGAGCCAAAGAGGCAGGCATGGCAGAGAGGGAGCTTTATCTCCGTCTCCTCTCTCTGGTGTGCCAGGAAGACCTTAGTGAGCGGCATTTCTTTGCACATGGCTCATCAGCTCAGATCCTGGAGTATGAGTAAGGAGGGGTCTCAAAGGTCCAACCCAGGACTAGGAGGTCTGGTCTTGTAGCGGAGGGAGGGAAGCAAGACCGGATTGAGAATTCAGACACACTTGAGAACAGATTTTAGTTCTTAGATCAGCTACAGGATCCCCCTAGTCCCTCAGGCACACGGAATCCATGGCCAAGGCATCTTTGCTGTTCTTGGTCCAGAACCACAGCCCAAGGACTCACATCCGGGCAGGATTGCTGCTGGAGAGGAAATTAACCCTGTGGCATTTGCTACTTTGTTGGCCTCCAGATACTGGAAGGAAGAAAAGTGCCGATGGCAGCATGAGCAGAGCTTGGAGACCAGAAGACAGGGTCATGCTAAGGACATGCAGATCCCATCACGCAGCTCAGTTCTTTCTTCCTAGTTCACTTGCTCTCTCTTGTTACTTTCTTCATTTTTTTGCTCCTTTCAATAAATCTTACTCTCCTCATGTCTCTGCTTCCTTTAAAATCTTATGTTTACTGTCTTCCCCTACCCCCGCCCCACCCTCTTTTTCAATCTAACCTTTGAATCCTGGATTCTCCTTACCTCCCTTTGTTTCAAACCCACACCTCTGTCTTCCTCTCTTCATCCTTTCTGTGCACTAGAACTTTCACCAAGAGACTAATCATGCCCACAGTCGAGAGACAGAAACATGGCAGACGCGTGCATGAAGTTGAGGCAGTATACAAATCACTGTGAAACTAATTCTACCCACTGAGTTTCTCTCAAATGTTACCGCCTTTGAAACAAACCTTGGCTACTTAAGAGACCACCACAGGAGGAAGATGCTAAAGAAGTGTAGGTATGTTTGTTTACTAATGCGAGTGGGTAAGTCAGCATGGCATTAGCAAAGCATTCAATTAAAACAAGTCAGGTGAACAGCCTAAAAGAGAGGCTGGATATATACTTTTTTACCTTTGTTTATTTTTATGGGACTATTTACTTGTTCACAGAAAGGGAAAAGACTGCTTTTAAAAATTAGTGTATAAAAGGAGACCATAGATTGAGCAGCCTAGTAAAATTTTCCTAGGGTACAAACATTTTGCATATTCCTTAATGTCTAGTATTATAACCAAGTGTAAATGTTACTTGAATGCCTATTTGTAGAGCAAATGGACTGGCCAAACCCTGCTGAAATGTACACATTCTTTCTTTAAATGCACTGACTACCAATCATGTTATGGTTAAGTTCTTCAGACCAGGGAGCCGCTATCTTTAAGCTAACATTGTACATTCCCATCCAATGGGCTGATTTTAATTTAACAGATTTTTTGGATTGCTCATTTTATAGGTTTTTACTCACTCATAGATTTATGAATTTGGACTTAACAAGAAAATAAATCGGGTTATTTTCTTTCACTTTGGGTTTTCTTTCAGGAGCTTTCCAGATTCTAGACAGAGAGCCTCATCACGCCTGGCTCAAATGCCTAAGAAAAAGTGGCAAGATTTTCAAGAAAAGTGACTGCTTCAAGTGTGTTCTTATTTGGCATTTTCGTCCCCAGGAAAGCCAAAACAGGTTACAATGAACACAATGATAAAAGGTGCAATGAGCTTTGCTAGTAAACCAGTGTCTACAGGCTCCAGTAGAAATCACCATCATACCTTCACTGCTTTGGGAGGAGAACTTTCAGAAAGGCTGGAGGCTCTGGCGTCTGGACTTAGTGGCTTGGGATGCACAGCCTGCTGGATCTCACTCTTGACCTGGGAGTTACCTGCTTGAGTTACAGAAGGAAGACATTTTATGGTATCTCAAGAGAAGTATCAGAAAAGGTTCTTCCCCAAACCCAAGTTTAGGCACCTCCACTATCAACAGGTCCTTTCAACATCAGGAAAAACACTGCTTTTCTGTTGAAGAATATTCTAATACTAAAAGCTATGCTGTTAGATTCTCTCATAAATTGGGGTGTCAACACAGAGGGTTTCTTATCCTTTGCACAGGTGAACGCAAACCACCCTACGAAGGAAACTTCTGCCCTGTAGCATTTGTCATTTTTAAAGGCTGCTTGTAAAAAAATAAAAAAATAAAGGCTGCTTGTAGACTTTGATGGCTTTTTGGCAGTTAGCTCTCCCAATAACTCCTTCTGGGGTGTTCCAACTGAACTTGGGAAAATGGGGGAATGTGTGGGAAGAAATTTCAAAACACATGCTCATGTATATGTGTGTATATAATTTGATACCATCTTCTTGGTCAGTCCTACAGCAAATATCCATGGATGAAGATTATGGAAAAAGGCTCCATAAAATTGTTTTCATAGTCACTGACGTGTCACTTACATAAGTTAATTTCCTGCCAGTATATTCATTGTGTGGAAAACTCAGAAGAGGCACAGAGAAGTCATTCACGCAGTTAGTAAGGAACCATAAAAGAATTCCCTAAAATCTAGAGTTATGGCAACAAAGTATTCAAAGATTAAGGCTTACTTTTAAAAAAAATGTTTTGCAAACCTAGTCAAAACTCAGAAAAATTTCTAGTCCAAGCAAAATGATTGCAAATGGAATGTTCTTGGATTCAAGCAGCAAGAGTTTTTCTGAAATTTTAAGGCAGGGTTTACTAGAGATCTGTTTAGCTAATATTTCTGCTTCTTGCTGAGTTTTCAATGTTTAGTGAGTTATTCACATGAGGAAAAGCTAGAAATCTATATATATTAAAAAACTAATATACTGAACACCAGAATCAAAAGTGGACACACTAAATTAAAAAACAAAAGATTTCTGTCTTTGAGAAAAGAGGCTCAAAATCATTCCAAAGTAGGATGAAAAGGTGATCAAATTCAGCACCAAAAGGAAAGATTTAGCCAGAGGGCAGATTATAGTACATATTTATATATATATAATAAAAGGGTATTTTTAAAAGGTTACTCAAATACCAATTCTTATTCCCTGTAAATAAAAGTCCTTTTGGCCAAACTTCTATTAAAATGAAACTTCAAAATTATAGTTTTTACAGCATTAACCCTGAAAAGGTTTGGTACAAAAGACAGGGTAACTTCAATGAGACAGTCATCAAAAATATTCAGTTTGCCACAAGTTAATCATATGTCAGTGAATTTAACATCTCTCTTTGCCATGGGATTTGTGAAAGGTACCCAGTCACCAGTCCTTAAAACCAAGTGAAAGATCTAATCAGCTGTATTACTGGATTTAATATGTTACATATTCTCAGAGCTGACAGAACTGGTGACAAGCCCGCCCCCGCCTACGCCCCCGCCCCCAAACAGGGGCAAGAGAACAAGACCCTCACTCTCCAGACCTAAGAACAAACACTTACGGGAATCATCTTCAGCAGGGGTGGAATGTGGTTACTCAAATACCAATTCTTATTCCCTGTAAATAAAAGTCCTTTTGGCCAAACTTCTATTAAAATGAAACTTCAAAATTATAGTTTTTACAGCATTAACCCTGAAAAGGTTTGGTACAAAAGACAGGGTAACTTCAATGAGACAGTCATCAAAAATATTCAGTTTGCCACAAGTTAATCATATGTCAGTGAATTTAACATCTCTCTTTGCCATGGGATTTGTGAAAGGTACCCAGTCACCAGTCCTTAAAACCAAGTGAAAGATCTAATCAGCTGTATTACTGGATTTAATATGTTACATATTCTCAGAGCTGACAGAACTGGTGACAAGCCCGCCCCCGCCTACGCCCCCGCCCCCAAACAGGGGCAAGAGAACAAGACCCTCACTCTCCAGACCTAAGAACAAACACTTACGGGAATCATCTTCAGCAGGGGTGGAATGGGTTGCCAGGCTATTCTCAGATGCAGAAACCTACAAAAAAAGACGGGGGGGGGGGGGGATTAAGAATCACATTAAAAATAAAAGAGCAAACTGCTGTTAATGCCATAAAAACCTGCTGACTCCAGTCAGTCACTGGCTGCCTGAGGGGAAATAACGGGCCCCAGAACAGCTGAACATTTAAACAAGAGGCAGCAAAATGTCTTTTACGAGGATATTAACATGCCTCTCAATTACAGAGTTACGTGAATAACAGACTGCAAGCAACGGCCAAAAGTGTGCATTATCTTCCTTTATAAAAGAACTTCTAAATATATCTTTCTACTCTCAAAAAAAAGGGGGGTGTGAAACAAAACCTTCTATCAGGGAGGGCAAAGCTCTTCTCCAAAACCCACAATTCCTATAACTGTAAGGCAAGATAAAGTCTTTACATACAGGAACTATTATTCTTTCATTTTCCTAACTCCTTATTTCCCAACCAAACATATTCTGCTGAAAAAAGCTTGCTAGTACAGAAGACCTTCTGATAGCTATAAAACAAATTTATCTCTAACAATCTTTTGGTATTATCTTCAAGGTTAGTTTCCCTTGTTTAATTCCAGTCTCAAAATGGGAGTGTTTAACAAGATGGCAGATCTTAGATGTAGGTGATTACTTTTCCCATTAGCCATCAAATTTAAATAAAAGAACTTTCTACCAGCTCACTCCTCCGTTCTCCTGTCCCCTAGTCCTTCAGTATATCTTCCTCCACATTCAAAATCATGAAGGGTCATCAAATGATCCAACATGCACTCTTCATGGAATATTCTTTCATTCAGATGCCAGGGATTTTATGGGTGATGCTGAGTGTTTATATCAGGATGTCTAATGTACTGAATAAATTTACAATGGAGATTAAGTTGTCAGCTGACTGTACGTGAATTTCAGTATGGTCAGTTTTTTCCCCTTTATTCTCTTTTCATTACAGGAGTTCTGACATGGTATAAAACAAACCAGTATAATAATAGTTAACACTGATGAAATGTTTACTATGTTCCAGGTATTGGAATGACTACTTTAAAGGTGTTATTTCATTTAATGATATGAAATAAATTTTCTGAAAGCAGTGCATGGCCACAAAAAGCTCTTCAATTCTTGCTTAATTAGTAGGGGCATCCATCCCAAGAAATCCTTTTCTCATCTCCAATTTGGACACCTTGAACCTGCAGGGTAAGCTTAATGACAGTCATGACATCACTGCACATACCCACCTAGATGACTTCACTACAGGAACAGCCAGGAGACAGCATGTGAGGTTTTGCTCAAACATTTCATTAAAGAAAAGTACAAATTCGTTCACAAAAGGAGAAAGAGAAAACCAATACCTTGACAAAATTCTCTATTTCAGGCAACTTGACCCTGGCATTAATGTTCTTTTGTAACAAACCGAAGTTGAAATAGCTCTTAGGTATTGGTTAACGAAAGCTAGGCAGCCAGCCAAAAGGATAGCTGAGGCTCTGAAAAATTTTACAAATTTTAAGGCATCCAAAGGTTCATGAACCTATGGTATATGCTTGAAGGCTATGTACTATCTTTATTTCTTCTATTTCCCACCTACTCCCCAACTTGTGATTCAGTTGCACTGATGCCCTTTTAGACTGTAATTAAAATGTTCTGATCCTCCAGTTCAGCTCAGAGTTCCAGTTGCAAATCAAGAAGACAATTAAGAAACATGAAATTATAAATAGGGACAACTCAAGTACGATTATCCAGATGATTATTTTTTAAGTTATGCTCCAAGAACAGATGGGAGGATTTCAATGCAGGATTTTATTTCTTAAATGTCTTTTTTTAGAGTATATAAGAAAACTTTTTGTAAGACATAATCTCACACTTAAAAAATGGGAAAACCAGGCAGACTGATGCGAGAACTCACTAGAAACGTTACATGAGTCATGGAAGTAGTGCCTCAGCCCACTGTTATAAGGATGTTTTGTGATTTGATTATCTTATGATTACAAAAAGTCTTTTGCCTGATTACTTCAAAATATATTTGAGATATGGTTTTATAAAATAAAGTGATTCAATTTTATAAAATAAAAACTCCTAAATTTTTTCCTGTTCTATTCTTTGAGTCCATAAAGAAGGTAGAGAGCCAAAGAACTGATGCTTCTGAACTGTGGTGCTGATTCTTGAGAGTCCCTTGGACAGCAAGGAGATCAAACCAGTCAATCTGAAAGGAAATCAACCCTGAATACTCATTGGAAGAACTGATCCTGAAGTTGAAGTTCCAATACTTTGCCTATCTGATGCAAAGAGCCAACTCACCGGAAAAGACCCTGATGCTGGGAAAGATCGAAGGCATAAGCAGAAGAGGGTAACAGAGGATGAGATGGCTGGATGGCATCACCAATGTAATGGACATGAACTTGGGCAAATTCTGGGAGACGGTGACAGGGAAGCCTTGTGTGCAGCAGTCCACGGGGTTGTAGTCCGATATGACTTGGCGACTGAACAACAATTCCTTAAGTCAAATCTTGTGGCCGTTAATCTGAGACCACTTTTCTGTATGCTTACTTTGGTCCAAGTATGCAGCATATCTCATGAGTTCCTGTTGGTATGCTGTCAATGTGTGTGTATTAGTTGCTCAGTCATGTCTGACTCTTTGTGACCCCATGGATTACAGCCAGCGGACTCCTCCATCCAATGCTGTCAAAACATCTATTTTAAAGACTTAGAGTCAAATAAGTTTGAGAACTATTGCTCTTAACCTATTTTAATCATCTCTTCACCTTTTGTAGAATGGCCTTAAGGGTGTCAAAATGTGTAACAGAAACAATGATTATATGCCTATTAATCAATGTAATACATTTGAAAGCTCTTTTTCCTCATCTAACTTAACACTTGATCATCATATTGAATGAAAGACCAAAGATACTGGGTAGTGGATTGTCAGAGAAAATGACAAATTCACCTTACATTTATCTTGTTGCTTACTCCAGCTAAGCCATGCATCTAACAATAAATGCATAAAACCTGATTTGCTTAAAATCTTCCCATGGCTTTCCTTTGCTGCAGGACTACACCCATACTTTTAAGGGTTTTTCAAGACCAGCCCTGACCGTCTCCCTTCACCTGCTCGCCATTGCCTATATGTACTTTATGCTCTTGGTTGGGTTCTCTGGTTTCCAAACCTCTGTTGTGTCTGCCTGGAATACACTTGGTTTTTATAGTCAACTTTCCCCTTATTCACTTGGCATATTTCCACAAATCCTTTAAGATCTAGCTCAGATGTCACTTTCTTGAGAAAGTCAGGGTAAGTGTCCTTAGTCCAAGATTCCATGGCCACACATAGCCTTTTCATAACACTTGTTTTGCTGTTTTATGATTGCCAACTTTTTACGCATCTCCCTCCTACTCTGTTAGCTTCCTTGCAGGTAAACCATTCCACATGGAATGGTTTTTTCACATTTAGTTGTTGAGCTCTAACAACTTAAATGGCAGAAAGTGAAGAGGAACTAAAGAGCCTCTTGATGAAGGTGAAAGAGGAGAGTGAAAAAGCTGGCTTAAAACTCAACATTCAAAAAATAAAGATCATGGCATCCAGTCCTATCACTTCATGGCAAACAGATGGAGAAAAAATGGAAACAGTGTCAGATTTCATTTTCTTGGGCTCCAAAATCACTGCAGACAGTGACTGCAGCCATGAAATTAAAAGATGCTTACTCGGAAGAAAAGCTATGACAAACCTAGACAGAATATTAAAAAGCAGACATCACTTTGGTGACAAAGGTCCATATAGCCAAAGCTATGGTTTTTCCAGTTGTCATGAACGGATGTGAGAGTTGGACCATAAAGAAGGCTGAGTGCAAAAGAATTGATGCTTTTTGAACTGTGGTGCTGGAGAAGACTCTCGAGAGTCCCTTGGAGAGCAAGGAGATCAAACCAGTCAATTCTAAAGGAAATCAATCCTGAATATTCATTGGTAGGACTGATGCTGAAGCTGAAGCTCGAATACCTTGGTCACCTGATGTGAAGAACTGACTGAATGGAAAAGATCCTGATGCTGGGAAGGACTGAGGGCAAGAGGAGAAGGGGGTGACAGAGGATGAGATGGTTGGATGGCATCACCGACTCAATGGACATGAGTGTGAGGAAACTCCAGGAGACAGTGAAGGCAGGGAAGACTGGCATGCTGCAGTTCATGGGGTCACACGAGTCAGACACCACTTAATGACTGAAGAACAAGTTGTTAAGTTCAGCACTGACTGTGCTTAGCGTAGTGCCCAGCTTTCAAAATACTCTGAAGTGAAAGAATGACATTTTCTTACATAAAATGTGTTAAATCAATAATACATAACTTTGAAGATGATATCTCTATTCAAAACAGGTTTTTTAAAAAATCACTTAAGCATTTGCTGAGCAAAAGAATTTTCCAATGAAGGTTCATTATTTGGTCAGCTATAAGTTGCACAGTTCCCCAACCAAAATTATGTGACCTGCAAAAAAGACAATCTGTCCTGGCAGCTGTTAGCAAATTCCCAGACACTCTACAGCCTAGAGTTGTTTCTAATTTTAAGCAACTAATTTAGAACACATGCTTCCCTGGCAAATGGACATCAGGCTTTTCAACCCACCTTTTCTCCGTCTGGATAGGAGATGCAGACCTCAGGACCTGGGGGCACATTCTCCTTTTGCTCCAATTTATGAGTTTTGATTTCACCACCACTGGCTCTCAACTCATTCTACAAAATAAAAATAGTCTGTGGATTTTTTAAAAAAAGTCTCACAATTCTCTTCATAGTCATCTGTTAAATAAACTTGGAATGCTAAAAAAGAAATTCTTTTCCAAGGCTTCAAGTCAGATCAACCCCCTAACTCTCAGAAGCAAAACCCACTGACTTGTGAAATGACAAAAGCAGCTCTGTGGACACACACACCTCAGAGTTAAATATTTATACAACTAGTCTAAAACTTGATGCTCATTAGAACATAGACACATCAACACAGACACACACACCAACCCTCCCCGCTCCCACCCTGCTGCCCAGCATACAATATTCTCGTGATTCACTCTTCTAGCAGCACAGCTTGTGGGAATGCAAAGCTGGTGAGTTTTATCAGAAAAGACCATTCTGGAGCAGGGGAAAGGAGGTGCCAAGTGCCAATAATTAAGAAAAGATACTGACCATATATATAAATGCCCGGCCTGGAAAGAAAGACAGGGATGATGCATATATATAAGAATTGAAATTATACTTAATGATACCGTAAAATAGTCTTTTGTTGTGAGACTTTCAAAAATATATTTTGGTGGGTTTTTTTTTTTTTCGCATAAAATTCATACAGTATACTAAAGACATACCTTATTCTAGTTCTCATAATAGAGCTTCAACATAAAAAAGCAGATGGGAGTCAGAAGGAGTGAGCATAATCATATTTGTTTTCCTTGCAAAGAACACTCGGGGCAAAATATTAAAATCAACTTTATTACTAGATCCAAAATCAATACAGAGGTAGATGAATATGGACATTTCCTACCTTTAGCCTACTAGTAATCTAATACCTTTCTTGTTCTTTGTGATTCTTCAGGTATAGGGAGAAAACAATCCATTTATGGCCACAGGGCCAATGAATGGAGTGTCAGTGGGACTGACTGTCTCAGGTGTGGCATTCCAGATTAAGGCCCACAGCTCTGGCAGCCAACACTGCAGAACCAACTGTACAACAACCGGAAACTTATTCCTGATCTCGCCTCAAAGCCCAGCCCCCCAGCATCAAGAGTGCGTGCCTTGCTACAACCATGCTCCTCCCTGTAGAGGCCTGAGAAATTCTTTCGGGATGAGATAAAATGTGCTTTTTACAAGAATTCCTTAAGGCTTTTCAACTCTTAAAATTTACAGAGCAGGAGAACCGCAATGTAGAAACTCTCATTAGGAGTTGAAAAAAGTTACCAAACAGGTTTTTCCACTTAGAGAGTCACCTGGTCGGAATGTTTATAGCAGGAGGTCACTGAGAAGCAGCAAAATCCTGCAACAAGAGGGAATTAAGCTCCACAGATCATGTTTGCTGTATTTCCTGACCTGCCTTTTTAGAGAAGTCTACATTTGCTTATTTTTTCACACTCCCAATGAATAACAAGCCTGTGATGGTCTACTTCACTACTTATTTACACACATTATCTCTTCTTGAAATTATAGTGAAAAATCAAGATGAGATTATTCACTGCCCAGAGACTTGGTCTACCAATAAATGCTACTGGAAAAGGCATATACTTCATCCTGTGGGGGAAAGAAGGGTCAATTCCAAGAATACACACTGTGATTTCTAACAGACACTGGTTCAGTCTGCTTGGGAACAAACAAAAGCTAATACTATTCTTCAAATTTTATTGTAAATATTAATAATTTGTCATTTGAAATCTTAAAAGGAAGAGATGTTTGAAAGATACAAATGTATGTGTACATGTGTATATATGTGTGTGTACTTATGAATAAATGGCATTAAAATGAATAATGGCACATAAGCGGTTCTGTTGTGTCCTCCTGCCAGTTAAACCCAGGAAAGTGTTACATGGAAAGATCCTCCGCTGTATCAGAACACCACGTTTTTGTGCTTACAGAGTACCTCACCCTCCTATCATTTCTCCCTCTTTTTCTTATCTGCTATTCTATTTCTTTAGAAAAGTATTACATCCTAGGAATTAAATATTAAGCAGATCATATCTTGTATGATTTCATTTACGTGAAAGGTCCAGAACAAGAAAATCCATAAAAACAGACAGTGGATTAGGGGTTGCTACGGGATAAGGAAAGTGTAGAATTGTGAGTCACTGAACAGGGATGGGTTTCTTTTGGTGGTGATGGAGAAGATTTAGAGTTAGCCAGTGGTGATGATTCCACAACCTTGGGAATATATTAAAAGTCACTGAATTGCATATTTTAAAATGGTGATTTTTATGTCAGGTGAATTATATATGAATAAAAATTGCAGAAAGATGTCCCATCCCACATTAATGTTGAATATATTCAATATTTCTCTCCAATGTTCTCCCTTTCTTCACTCAAAGACAAAAATAAGTATTTATATTAAAACTAATAAAATACTACTTTTTCTTTTTTTTTGGCCACCATGCAGCTTGTGGGATCTTAGTTCCTGGACCTGGGATTGAACCTGGGTCCTTGGCAGTGAAAGCACTGAGTCTAACCACTGAACTGCTAGGAAATTCCTCAAACACTACTTCTTTAACAACAAGATTAAGAAGAGACAGGAAAATTCTCAATGGTATTACTGATGGTAACATTACCAAAGAAAAGGTGGGTGGGATAAGGCCTAGGAAAACAAAGTCAGAATTAGAACATGGTAAGGATTACAAATGAAGCTAGGGTAGGATTTATGTGAAGAGAGAATGGCTGGACCCCAGGAAGGAGCCAGGGCTCACAGGTCAGGGTGTGGTTCCCATGGTCGGTGACCATTTGCTAGATGAGTGAATGAATGAATCATGCCAAACACATACTGTATAGCCCGCAGAACTGCTTTGCTTGGACACAGCTGCCTGGTACTTGGCCATTCGATCCTTTATGGAGGTTTCTGACAGGCGTGGAAATTCTAGATTTCGCCTACTCTCTCTTTTCTCCGAGTTGAGTGCTGAAGATGACAGCTGACCTGCAAGCATGCAAACAATATGCTTTAATAGAAGATAAAGGTGATTTGATTGATTTCAAGATTCTAAATTTTAGGCTATTGTGGAATCAACCTACTCTATTAAGAATACAAAGAAGGAAATCAGGATTATAACTGTTATTTACAAGGCAACACTCACTCACTTGGTGCCAACATTAAGAGGAGACTGCTTACCATTATTGAGCGTTACATATTTTTAAATTTTGGCTTTATTTAACATGTGAAAAAGTTAGATCACAATGCCATTTTAATTTGTATTTCTTTGATTCCTAGGAGGCTGATGGTTTTCCTATGTTAATTGATTTTATTTTTTCTTTTGTGAAGTGCCTGTATATGCCCCCTTCAGAACATAATAATTCCTCTCTCAAGGTGTTATGTTAGCATCAGCAATATAGGATAATCAGCAATCTTGACAGGGGATAATGTCCATCCATGGAAGCCCTCCAGTCCTAGACAACCATGGAGCCAAAACTGTTGGTAATGATGCTTCCCTTACAATCCTGCAATATGACCCTCTGGTTAACACAGGTTACCACTGACAAAGATGAGTTAAAAACACAGAGAAGCTACTTGGAGAGAGCAATCAGATTTGGGAATGACTTGTATATAACAGCCTTCCTTTTAATTTGTATCACTCTTCCTTTAAAAGCATCAACTTTGAGGTCAAAGGGTATTGCTACTAATGAGTACTTCCTAGAAAACTTTCCACACGTGGAACTCTCTGCTTACCTGGGCCTATTTCCAAGTCATCCAGAGAATAGCTGTTTTCAGACATCTTCCTTCCACCTGCACTTCGGCTTTGGCCCCGAGGAATCTGTTTGAAAAACAAAAAGCGACAATAAGTTTTGCAGCAAGGATGGGAATTTTTTTTTTTTTTTTTTTTTTGAGGATGGAAAATCTTGATGCAATGCTCAAAATGGAGGCCTGCAAATCTCCTTTAGAAGTAAAATACAGAAGAGACTGGATTTTATATTAGTTTTTATATACCACAGAATGTGTTTTTAGTGTTATAAATATCAAGCACTACATATTCACAGGTGCCCAGGGGAAAATAAGTAACTCTATATAGGTAATGCATTCTGCAAAAGATTTCTGCCTAACCACCTTAACAAGAAAGCCTCAGAATTTAACAGTCATTGGAATGGAATCCTCATGTCTCCGATGAAAATGACATATCTCTCTAAACTGTCAAGTTCTGATGGCAGTATCTGTGGTTGGCTTTCTCCATTCCAGTTTATCCCTGTTCTTGCTGATTGGTTCATGTCTTCATCCTCTTTTCCCTGGACTACTGCGTGACCTTTCTAATTGGTTCCTCTGCCTTCTAATGAAGTATCTATGATGCCTCCATTATCCCAAGTAAAACAAAATAATTATCCCCAAACATAAATCTATGTTATTCTCTTATTCAAAATTCTTTAAAGATTCCTAATCACTCCTGGGATTTCTTTGGAAGGACTGATGCTAAAGCTGAAACTCCAGTACTTTGGCCACCTCATGCGAAGAGTTGACTCACTGGAAAAGACTCTGATACTGGGAGGGATTGGGGGCAGGAGGAGAAGGGGACGACCGAGGATGAGTTGGCTGGATGGCATCACGGACTCGATGGACGTGAGTCTGAGTGAACTCCGGGAGATGGTGATGGACAGGGAGGCCTGGAGTGCTGCAATTCATGGGGTCGCAAAGAGTCGGACACGACTGAGCGACTGAACTGAACTGAATCACTCCGTGAATCAAATCTAAAGTACTTAGTTTGTCAGAGAGTATCAGTTCTAGATCTGATCCCTTCTTACCCCCTGGGTATTCTCTTCCTCACCCTTTACTCTCCAGGAAAAGCAAATTGCTGGGAGGTCCCTGATATTGTAAATGAGTTCTCTCCACCTGGATTATGCTTATCCTTCCATTGTCCAGCAATGCCTGTTCCTTCAAGACTCGGTGTAAGCTAAGCCAGTGGTCCCCAGCCGTTTTGGCACCAGGGACTGATTTCATGGAAGACAGTTTTTCCATGGACCAGAGGTTGGGGTAGGGGGGATGGTTTCAGGATGATTCAAGCACATTACATTTATTGTGCACCTTATTTCTAATCTACTGTTGCCACTGATCTGATAGGTCCACAGCCCAGAGGCTGGTGACCCCTGAGCCGAGCAAATTCTCTCTGATCTGACACCTCTCCTCCATAAATCTAAGTAGCTCTTCCTCTGTTCCCAAAGAAGTGGTCACACTCCCAAAACAATGCTTATCAAATTGTTGCGCATTCCTATACTGGACTGGAAGCTTATTGAGGGCACAGACAAGCTTTTATTTTTTAAATAGAAAAGTGAAAGATACAGATCTTTTTAAAAATAAAGTACTCCTATGAGTCCCATAAATTACTACATTTATATCTCTCATACTTAGGGTAGGTCTATAAAGAAAATTCCAAATTACACTTTTAAGACTGGAAAAGTAACTCAAGAGAAAGCCTGAGTGTCAAAGGATGTTCCTAGACACGATACACAGAGAGTATGTTATGTTTATTCAGCTTGCAATGAGAGCCTTCAAGCAGATTCCTATTAATGAAATCTCAATTTATTTCCAGATAACCTGATGTGGGAAAGATGTCTGAAATCCAATACGACAGGAGACAAGAATAAAACATTTAGCATCCTTCTGAATTCAACATTAGTAAATAATTATTAAACCTTTAAGTTCAGTAGGCTAATCAACAACAATAAAGTTTAAGACAGTGGACTATCCCTTTTTTAAATCCCCCTGCTCCCCCTTGGTGGAGAAGGAGATGGCACCCCACTCAGCACTCTTGCCTGGAAAATCCCATGGACGGAGGAGCCTGGTGGGCTGCAGTCCATGGGGTCGCTAAGAGTTGGGCACGACTGAGTGACTTTGCTTTCACTTTTCACTTTCATGCATTGGAGAAGGAAATGGTAACCCACTCCAGTTGTTCTTGCCTGGAGAATCCCAGGGACGGGGGAGCCTGGTGGGCTGCCGTCTATGGGGTCGCACAGAGTCAGACATGACTGAAGCGACTTAGCAGCAGCTGCAGCCCCCCTTGGAGACAGGAAATATGCCATGTCAGAAATCAGAGCCAAGGATTTGGTTTGCTTATGTCCTACCAATAAGACTATCTCTTCTTGGGACTTCCATAGGGGTCCAGTAGTCAAGAATCCACCTACCAATGCAGGGGACATGGGTTCGATTCCTGGTCTGAGAAGATCCCACATGCCATGAAATAACTAAGCCTCGCGAACCACAACAACTGAGCTCACACTCCTAGAACCTGTGCTCTGCAACAAGAGAAGCCAGCATGTGGCAAGGAAGAGTAGCCCCCGCTTGCTGGAACTAAAGAAAGCCATAGGCAGCAACAAAGACCCAGTGCAGCCAAATATAAAATTAATTCATTATTTTAGAAAAATAATATTGTTTCTTGCAAATTTAATATACATTTAATGTACTTCATCTCCAGTCAGCTTTGCCGTGTACATTATTTGTGGAATCTATTTTTTTAAAAAGGCAATAGCAACTCTAACCTTGCCACATCGTACTCAGGTCAGCAGCACCATCAGTCACGTCCACATGACTCCTATGATGCAAACATTCTTGTTCTGGGAGCACCCACCATTTGGAAATGAAGGTCATCAGCCAAAGTGAAAAGATAAGTTTGGCAGAATACACTTCATCCACATCTTTTTGTTTTTAAAACATTTTTCATTTGCAGAGAGTTACAGTAAAGGAAATTCCAAAGATTTATTCCAAATGCTGCTGCACTGTAAGATGATCATTATAAAAACTAAAATTTTCAGAGCTCAAATAGGGAGAGAGCTTGGAAATATACTTTAAAAAACAACAACAACAACAAAAAGGAACAGGTTTTGCACTCTTAACACTAGAGCTATATTTCAAATATTTACATTCAGTCAAAGGTAAACTTCAAGCCAATTCCAAGAGTATGTGTTACATGTTGCAGCCTGCTAGGAGTTCAGTCTTCTGTCTGTTCTTGTAGCCATGTGGGACGTTCTAACACTAGTGTTATTGAGAGCAAGACCATTTAGAACCAGCATACATGCTGGGCTAGGTTCTTTGGTTTTAGATGCATAAAATCTCCCATCTTTGCTACCTTTTTATTTAAATCTTTGGGTTAAATAAAGTAAGAGCCTTTCTCCCCCCTCACTCTCGAAAGTGAGTGAGGATGGTTCATCCTCATGAGGCTATCAATACTCTGAATTATTTTCTTTCAACTACTAAAAAAGTGAATATGCAAAGTCATGTGCTATTAGAGAAAAATAGAAAAACGTCCCTGGAAATCAAAGTTATACTGACACCGGTTCTGAGGAGGAATACAACTTGGAGATAAGATGGCTTTTTAAAAGAAAAAAAAATTTTTTTTGGCCAAGCAGCATGTGGGATCTTAGTTCTCTGACCAGGGATCGAAACTGCACCCCCTGCATTGGAAGCATGGAATCTTAACCCCTGGACCACCAGGAAGTCCAATGAGATGGCTTTTAATGAGCTCCTGGGTGAAGCACTAAGCATTTCTTTCAATACCTTTCCACCTCCAAACCACTCAAAGATAAACAATGACAAGATCTCTATATCCGAAATGAACACAATATTGCAAATCAACTACACTTAAAAATAAAAACCCAAACCCCAAGATCTCAAACGCATTTACTATTAATTTATGACCTTCACTTTACAAGTGGTCATCTGAGGTTCAGGAAGAAGGAGGAGTTTCCTCCAATATTTCTCAAGGAAAGTAAAGGAACACACACACACAGGAATTCTGATCGTGAAATACTCTTCTGTAACACATTTTTATCACTTTTCACTCTTTTATTCACATGCCTGCTGCTGCCTGAGGGAGCCTTAATTATCATACTAGGTTAAGAGAAGAGAGAAAAGGTAAAACACTTTACGACTTTCTGGAATTTCCTCAGTCTTGGCCTTACCCCACCCTACAAGTCCTCCTTCCTGTCAGGTGACTGCAGTAACTCATTAGTGTGACCACCCCTTAAATATTTTCTTTGAATCTATAAACCAAATGCATCCGCATTTACAAATAAGAAAATAAGAGTCTGGGGCTTTTAGGCAACAGTCTGTAGAATTTGTTTTCTCTGGAGTTTTCTTTAGAAATAAAGTAAGTTAGGTCCCAAATGTCAAATAAAAAGCAGGATTTCCTGTCCTGGGTACCCCTATTTTCAGGAAAAATTCTCTTTAAAAGTTGATTCTCATCACTTTATTGAGAGCTACTTCCTTCAACCTTTCAACTCTGACCTTCCTTCAGACTCTCTCATCCTTCCAAAGTCAATGGTGGAAGATGGATGCCTCTTAGGGAAAAATGGGAACTATGCATGGAGATTATAGGGTATAGATAAAACCTGGCCTTAAGTTCTCAAAATACTGAGAGATAAACATTTCCTTCTTCAAGAGCTCTAGTAGAAAAAAAAAAAAATAGCTCATTTAAGTAAAAGCTACGCATAGAAGGAGCACTTGTCTCCAGAGGGATTTCTCTCTCTCTCTATATATATATATATTAGGTTTTTCTTTTTGGCAATGCCATGTAGCTTGTGGGTTCTAGTTTCCAACTAGAGTGAACATGGGCCATGGCCATGAAAGCCTCAAATGCTAACCCCTAGACCACCAGGGAACTCCCATATTTTGTATTTCTAAATGTTCTACAAAAATCATGTGTTTCTCTTATAATTAAAAAAAAGAAAAGGAAGGAGAGATAATACTTCATATTTATTAAATTAACATAAATAGATAAGAATGATAAAACCAAATGCTGGTGAGGAACTGGTGAGGAACTGAATATGTCCTTAGATGGTGTTAGCACTGTTAAATAACATAATCTTTGATAATAAGCTAAAAATATGCAAGAAGAATGTTCAATGAATTATGTCTTTTGACCTTGGTAACACCATTCAGTAATATGGCTCCCCTACCAACTAAAAATAAAATGTTTCTGCCAAGATGTTTAGAGCTTTTTAATTAGGCTGGAAAAGAATCTAATTACTGGGGAATGATTAAAATGTATAATGAAATAACCTATTGCTATAAAAAGATAACTACATGAACTAGGAAGGTACAAAGGAACGTGTATATAAAAAAGACCAAACTAAAGGAACACCAAACAGAGCCCACGGTACCTTAAACGACACAAAATCTAGTTATGCAATATAAAGATATCACTGTGCACAACTGTGTACACAACTGGCAAAGGTTAGTCTTTCTTCCAAGACATTTGACTTTTTCTGGTTTACCCTGTGTATGATTGCTCATATGACTGAAAACAAACCTACCAAACCCACAGCCTTCTAAGTCAAGAGTTTTCGTATAGATCTCTTACATTCCAACGTACTTCTCTTCATTGCCCTGATGTCTTTTATTCAGTAAAAAGACTATAAAAGGTTAAAAGAGGGACTTCCCTGGTGGCCCAGTGGTTAAGAATTCACCTGCCAATGCAGGGGACACAAGTTCCAGTCCTGGTCCAGGAAGATTCCACATGCAGTGGAGCAAGAAAGCCCATGTGCCCACAACCACTGAGCTGGTGTGCCTAGAGCCATGCTCTGCCACGAGAGGAGCCACTGCAATGAGAGGCGCGCAGCCCAAGGAGACCCGCTCACCGCAGCCAGACAGAGTCCCCGTGCAGCACAGGAGCCCCAGGGCAGCCAGAGAGAATTAGTAAATAAATAATTTTAATGTAAAAAGAAGACAGATATGAGCCGAAGTCTTTGAGAAGACAGCCGTTAATATGTTTTAATTTTTTCCTGGTTTCGTTGGATTTCAACAATATGTAAGGCCAGATGTTTTTACCCAATAAATGGCTACTATAACATCCATGAAGACAGTGTTTACTGCAGAAGTTGTGGTACTACACTATTTCAGTTCTTGTTCTGACATTAAGTAGCTACATGATATTGGGTCATTAAAAAAAAATCAGTTAATTTCTCTCATGTAAGCTGTTTCCATCTGTAAAACAGGGATTTTAATACCCTAACTGCCTGAGAACAATGAGCTGAATTAAATAACCTTTTACAATCACTTATATCAATAGTTCTAGGATTTATGGCAATGATCTTGATAGGGATTGCTCACTCATTGTAACTCATCAATGAATTAGAAGGCTAGAGGAAATGATTAATAAATTCATCTGGATACACCTGTGTTGCTTTATCCAAAAGTGAGTCCAGTAGTATAAAGAAAAGGTGATTTTGGGGGGCAAATGGTGTCTTTCTGGCCCCTCCAAACTTTAATGTAGCCAATATTGCTTAGAGAACGTTCCAGTCCTCTGATACTACTTTTCAACAAGTTTTATTTGAATGGAACTGAATAGAAATCAGTATGTAGTTAACTGGCATGAAAGTAAGCAGAAAAGAGATGACTGGTCTCTAACTGACACATCCAGGACAGCCACTTAGGATAACAAACAGGTCAGGATTCCCCAGCTGGCAACTCTACACCTGAATCTGTCACTATTTTACCACAAAAGACCAAAGATTTATTCAGAGGTACTAATTAAGGATAAATAAAATTTAATTTGTGCTTAGTAGGAGGTCTTTACAAGAAATATACTTCTAAAAAAAAGAAAGAAAGAAATACACTGCTATGCATGCTAAGCTGCTTCAGTCCTGTCCAACTTTCTGCAACCCTATGGACTGTAGCCTGCCAGGTTCCTCTGTCCCTGGGATTCTCCAGGCAAGGATACTGGAGTGGGTTGGCAGACCCACCTCCAAAGATCCTCCAGACCCAGTGATCAAACCTGCATCTCTTACATCTCCTGAAGTGGCAGGCAGGTTCTTTACCATTAGTGCCACTTGGGAAAGCCCGATAGAGAGGTCAATCAAAATAACACTAAGAACTTGAATTGAATGGACGAAGGGATAAAAATGATATGGTATATATACACAATGGAATACTACTCAGCCACAAAAAGAACAAAATTTTGCCATTTGCAGAAACATGGATGGACTTGAAGGGTATTATGCTAAGTGAAATACATGGGATGGAGAATAAATATTGCATGATATTACTTATATGTAGAGTCTAAAAAATACAACAAACTAGTGAATATAACAAAAAAAAGAAGCAGACACAGATATAGAGAGCAAACTAGTAGTTACTAGTGGGGAGAGGAAGGGGGAAGGAGTAATATAGGGCTAGGGGAGAAAAAGGTACAAACTATTAGATATAAAATAATATACAAGGATATATTGTACCACACAGGGAATATAGCCAATATTTTATAATAAATAAAGATGGAGTATTGGCTTCCCAGGTGGTGGTGGTGGTAAAGAACCCACTTGCCAGTGTAGGAGATGTAAGAGACACAGGTTTGATCCCTGGGTCAGGGAGATGGAGAAGGGCATGGCAACCCACTCCAGTATTCTTCCCTGGAGAATCCCATGGACAGAGGAGCCTGGCAGGCTACAGTCCNAGAACCCACTTGCCAGTGTAGGAGATGTAAGAGACACAGGTTTGATCCCTGGGTCAGGGAGATGGAGAAGGGCATGGCAACCCACTCCAGTATTCTTCCCTGGAGAATCCCATGGACAGAGGAGCCTGGCAGGCTACAGTCCATTGGGTCGCAAAGAGTCAGACATGACTGAAGCAACTTAGCATGCATAAATGGAGTATAACTTTTAAAACTTGTGAATCACTATATTGTACACCTGTAGCTTATGTTGTACTTGTATTTTTCAATTAAAAAAATGTTATATTAAAGAAACAATATAGAGGGGAGAAAAATAACACTGAGAGCAAAATCACATCTCAAAACTACACAGCTATAAACTGTAGATGAATACAACAAATCAGCAAAAGAAGAATCAGTTTTAATAGGATATATGAGAAAGACAGTATTATAGAAAAACAAAGATAATCCTTGTATTTATTTAACAAAACCAGTTATCTACATTCAAAACACTAGCAATGTATTGCTGATAAGCAAAAGATATATTCCCCTACTCTAGGGTGACTATATTAGACCCCACAGTGATATTGAGTTAGCTATTCAAATCCCTTTCCTCCCTAAACCCATTTTAAGATTATGATTTACCGATACTCAATTAATACCAATTATGAACACCCTCAGAATTGTATTCCTCTGGGAACATAATTCCAAATAATTTACTTAAGCCACTAAACCAAGCAGAAGAGAAACTTTATTAAGATAACATCAAGTAGATAAGGGAACACATGCAATTATTAGCCCAGAGAGGGGAAAATAAAACATTATGGATACTTTTTACGACAATGCAGGGATTCCCAATGGACAACTACCCATTCTTTGAGAAAGCAAATATAAATTGTTTCTCTGATGCAGTTTACAGGTCAGTTGGCTCTGGATAACTAGCTGATGAACAGATCAGACTTGAGTTTGGACGTCTTCTTTTCTAAAGGGTTCATTCCACTACATCAACACATAAACACTGCTATGTACTAGCATTACATAAAACTAAACAAAACACAAGTATCACTTCCAGGAACTTAGAAGAAGAGAAACCACAAAAATGTTGGACTGTTTGAAGAAAGATGGTTTTACTCTTACATTAACAAGTGCAACTTTTGTTAGCATTTTGATGCCAGCCATATACAAAATGCCATACACATGGCATTTTGATGCTGTGCCCTTCTGATCCTGGTGATTAGAAGGGCAGAAATTATAAGGGAAGTTGAAGAGCTTAGGAGTCTAAAGAGAGAAACAGCAGAGAAGTGACAAGGTTGACGGGACATGGGAAACTTCTGTTTTAATTGAGATATTTCTATTGTAGTTGTTTTGTCTTTGTAGTATAAAACAATACAATTAATTAACTGAAAGCATTAAAGTATACCATGAATAACAGGGAAAAAGGATAAAGAGAACAATTTTTGCCCTAATGATTTTAATTTTACTGATCACCACTTTCTCTCTCTCTTTTTTTGGGGGGTTGGGGGGCTGTGGAGCATGTGGGCTCTCCAATCAGGGATCGAACCCTGGCCCCTTGCAGTGGAAGCATGGAATCTTAACCACTGGACCACCAGGGATTTCCCCACCATTATTTTCTCATTCCTACCTCCTATCCTTGGTTAGCCCCCAAAGAGCAAATGTGTGAGTGTGTTTATGTGTTCTAGAAAATAGAGATTTTTGGTGAGGAGGCATTCTCTTTTCTTCTCTTCTCTTCTTTACCTAACTCCTCTCCTAGAAGAGGGAAACACTGCAAGGAAGAAGCAGTAGTCAGAACTTGTGTAGAAGAATCAAGAGATGTCCATATTCAAGCTTTATTTTCTTGCATCACAATGAATTGGTTTAATCTTGACCCAAGCAAAAGATAGGATTTTAATTAGGTTATGAAGGTAGAAATATACCTTTAATTATTTGGTCTTTATTCTCCTATCCAAGGATTTGTGTGAAACAAATAAGTTAGGAACCAAATAGAAATAAGCGAGACTTAAGGAGCCTGTCACATGCTCCTTGCACTGTCTGGTCATTTGAATAACTGCATCATGACCTTTGAAGATTATGAATTCAAATGTCAACATGATGATAACTGAATAACTGGTTGATCAGCTTTTTCATAAAAGGCTACCTAAAACCCAGATACACATATACACGCAGTTAGGGATGTGAAGCCACACTTAGTGTGTGCCGCTCGGGAGGGCTTCTCTTTCCTCATACTGATAGGTTATACTAATCCATCCCCTGCTCATCTGCAGTAGGAATTAGAACTATCATGTTCAACTAAACCACCTGACTTAAATAATCTATTCACTAAAAGTAGAGGAAAAGTGATCAGTTGTCATTACATATAAGTTGAGATCTAAGCTTCTTTTCTCCTTTTTATTAAACAAACCCTAAGAGTCAAGCATTGGGTTGACCACTGGGAGATAAAGGAAACATTACTTTGAAAGAATTACATAGACTGGGAAGTACACAAATTCACACAGACTATTAAAGAAGCATGATAAAAGTGGCCAAAGAGAAGTAAGAAATTCTACGGGATGGTCAGGAGGGTGAAGGTAATTTCATATGTGAAAAAACAGAGGTAAGTTCTCCTAGTGTTAATAGACCTGATGAGTAAGATTTCAAAAGGGAGAAGTCAGGGGAAAGACATAACTAGTTTAAAATGAGGAGTAATCCAGGGTTTGAGTATTAGATTAGCTGTATGTGTGTATGTTAGTCGCTCAGTCGTGTCTGACTCTTTACAATCCCATGGACTATGCCTGCCAGGCTCCTCTGTCCATGGACTTCTCCAGGCAAGCATACTGAAGTGGATTGCCATTCCCTTCTCCAGCAGACCTTTCTGATCCAGGGATCGAACCTGGGTCTCCTGCATTGTAGGCAGGTTCTTTACCATCTGAGCTTAGCTAGGAGATTGGAAAGGTGGGTTTAGATCAGACTGTGGAAGACCCAAATATTAGATATGGATTTATTTTGAGACATCAAAGGTTTCTGATCAAGGGAATAGCATAATTTACAACTACGCTTAGAAAAATAAATAGCAACAGTGTGGAGGATGAAAGGAAAGAAAAAAATGAGACGCCAATAGTCAAGGTTGTAGCAATACCACAAGGCAAGATATAATAAGGCTAAACCATAGAACTAGATGCGGGACCTCTTGGAGAGAATGGCCCATATTGAGAGATGTGTAGACGCATTTAGATGGCTTAGTAAGTGACTGACTGAGAAGAGGCAGACAAAAAGAACTGATCCCAAACTTTACAGAACAGGAAATGTGGTGAATGGTGATACACTAAGAGAGGAAGATAATGGATGCTCTTTTAGTTTTCTTGAAACTGAGTGCTTTAGTTTTATTCTCAAAGAGGTGTGCAACCACACCTCTTTGCAACCACAAAATTGGAGCTAAAGCTTGGGTGAAGACTTCAAGATGAGAATCTAGTTTTGGAATCCATCTTTTGGAGACCTGGAAAGAGAGAGGACTACACAAGGGACAGAGAAATAGAAAAGGACTGCAGAGGAGAGATCAGGCAGAAAAGTGGACAAGAACCATCTCAGGTAAAAGGGAGCAAGAGAGACTAAGAGAGACTAAGGAACTCAGGCAGATAACTTGGCCTCCTGTAAATAACTCTGATAAAAAAGATTTAGGAGATAAAGAGATTTGGATCATGTATTTCCATTATCCATGTGCTCCCTGACCCCACTCAACTAGTTAGCTGAGATTCAGTCCAGTTCTCTAAATTCAATTATGGAGACAAAGATTCACATGATTTGTACCTAATATATTCACTTGTCTCAGAGAAGTACTAATTTTTTAGCTCTGAGGTAATCATTCTTACTTCCTCACTCTTGCTCCAGAAAAGACTGCTTAGTGTCTCTACCATATTTCTCAGAGCTTTCTTCCAAAGATCCAATTATGTGACTTCCTGATTAAAGCCTTATCCATACTAAAGCTGGAGTTATGTTAGCAATAACCATAACCTAGTTTCAAACTGATTAATCATTCCATAATCTAAAGTAGACAAAACTCCTTTTTTTACCAGTTTTATTGAAATATTAGATAAATATTTTTAAGTAATCTAGGCTGTTGCTAACATGGTTACCCATGATGCTTATTTAGAAGCAGGTATAAAACCAAGCACAGGGACGTCCCTGGTGGTCCAGTGGTTAAGACACTGCACTTCCAGTGTAGAGGGCACAGGTTCGATCCCAGTCGGAGAACTAAGATCCCATAACCCCAAAAACAGAAAACAATGGCAGTTGTGCTTTATACACCCTAAGTAGTCCATTAAAGGACAAATGACTATTTAATCAGGAAGTTTAAAAAGCTCCCCCTCAAAAGGTCTGGTCAGTCTTATAACCCCTCCATCTTCCTAGATCCAATAGCAATCAGGCTGAATGCCAGCCTGATCTAGCAGGATCTTCCTTTATATGAGAATTTTTTTTTTCCACTCTGACCAGCCACAAAAAGATAGGCTTGTTCTAACCCATCTTCACCAGACATATATGAGAAAAAAGTCTCTTACCAGACCTTTACACATAATCAGCATTTTGTTTGCTGCAGTCCCAGTCATTTCCAACCTTAGGCCAGTTTTGACATGTACTAGCCTTCTGCACTGAATCTACATTGTGCATGCTGCCATGACATCAGCCGTCCTGCCCCAACAGGGTCTGAGAGGAGAGGACTTACAATGGCGCTTTGACACACAACAAAGCCCCTTCCTCTCTATTTAGGATTTCTGACATTTTTTCCTTCCATTTAAAATTCTTCTTCCCATTTAAATTAAAAAAAAATTTTTTTTTTTAAATTAAGACCATAAAGGAGAAAAGGGGAGTTGGCAGGCCTAGAGGACTCAAAATTGAGAGGGAAGAGAGTTTAAGAAGTCATAAAACTGCTTTGTGGTTACATCTCTTGCCAACTGGTTTATGTTAAAATAGAGTTAAAGCTCATGCAGGGAAAAGAGTTCTAGTTTTGCAAACCTTTAAACATTCTTTCTACATCCTCAACTGATGATCACCGAACACTAAAGAACTTTCCTAAGGAGAAAAGTGACAGGCACTGCAAGATACATGAAGGGATGGCTAAATCGCATCAAACATAACTGAGGAATTCTAGGATGAGTTATCTAATTTTTGCCTCAGAAGAAACACTTCTTATCATCACTTCACAAATGTAGACATTTGGACCAAATATTTAGCTGGAAAAAAAAAAGTCCACGTTCCCATCTAGATGTGATCTAGAGTAAATGATGGCTTTGCTTCCCATCAGATCTGTTTATTTCATTATAATGACTGTTGTAACAAACGAACCCCATGTACAAAGCCAGATATGCAGGAAAGTATGAGAAAACTGGAAAAACTGACCAGCTCTGCGGCCCCTGGATTGTGTTATAAGTCACCAGCATATGTAACTCATTTTCTAGTTAAGTAATTCCCTCTGGGGACCTGGTCTGCACTCCACACTAAGGATCAAATTTCATTAGCAGTTGTAGGAAAATGCAACTCTGTGCATTTGCAAGTCAAAACTCCTGAAGGCTACAGCTAGTCTGGCTATTTTCATTGATTTTTCCAGCGACAGGATTTTAGCTGAGAGAAAACATTTGTTGGAAGGCACAGATGAGGAAGTTAAGAAGAGAAAGGATTCAGCTAGCAAGAAGACAGCTAAGCCTCAGTCTTAATGTTAAACTCTGGCCTTTAACACTCAGCCTGCAGCTGTGTCCAGGCAGAGAGAGATTCAGCAGTAATTCCACCCCCCAAAGCTACTAATGACAAAAGGCACAGGAAGACAAATCAAAAGGCCAAGCGTAAGAAAACACATACCCAGATGGCATCAAACTCTTCCTTTCTAGGTATCGACCTGAATCCCAGTGTGCACTTAATTTCATGTGAAACTGGGTCACAGACCCACAAATCTTAGCATTTCTGTAAATAATTCATCTGAGACTTTTTATTAACTACTTGTCTAACTTGAATCAAAAGACATACTGACCACATACTTGCCACCACTCAAACAGTCTAGACTAGAAAAAAAGCTTTGTTTAGTTACCTGAATTGGCCTTTTTTCAAGTTTTAAATCCACCCGATCCTTACCTTGGTTTGAGTTGGTTCACCTTTCTCAAACATCATCTTCAGCCTGTTCAGCGGAACATTGTATTTCTCTATTTTGTTTGCAGTTTCTGCGTTTTCACTCGTTTCGGGTTTTGCTACTTCATGTCTGGATTCTCCCAGACAATTTTCCATCTTTTTATTTTCTGTGGAGTGGTCTTTAAGATGCTCGCTGTCTTTGATGCGGGGGTGCGGGTACTTTGTAGGAGCTTCAGGAGGCGATCTGATCTTAGGTCTGGGTTGGACTAGCTCCTCTGGGTCAGCCTGGACGTCAGAGGCAGAGCTGCCCGCCACTTCAGCGGGAGGAGGGTCGCCTCTGTGCCTGATCTCTGCGCTGCTGTTTCGCACTGAGTCTGAGAGAGAGGCGGCTCCTAGCACTGGGTTCTCCCACTTCTTCCTTAACGCAGTCAGGTTCCCCCTTCTAAAATGCTGGGGGAGATTTTCAGTGTTCTAGAAGAACAAAAAGTGAATGCCAGTTATAACTTGCCTGCTGAAACCTTCAAACATGTTGTTCTTTGTAAAATGAAAGTTAAAACTCCAAGCTGCTCCTGCTCCACTGGCGTCTCGGACAGCTGTGAACAGTTACAGCCCTGCCACATGGAGAAAGCATCCAGCCAGGGAGAGGGGAAGAGAGAAAAAGTCAGGAGCTAAAGCAGGAAGTGATAAAACAGGATAGCCTTATAAGGACAAAATGAGAAGAAAGGAGAGCCCAGATCTAATGATAGTTAGGTTGGAGACAAGGGATTTTTTTACCCAGAGATTAATGGGAAAAACAGAAAGAAAAAACAAATTACCAGTTACTTTAAATCCTGTAAATATGTACTAATAAAATTTTATTATTACATGCCACAAAATTACGTGGTGAATCCTGCTGGGGTTTTTCCTTTTAAATGAGACAGAGATGCAGTATAGCTTACACTACACAATACCAATAATTGTGGATAGTAGCATCAAGATTGAAACTATTTGTGGAAATTTAAAGCAACCACCAGACTTTTACATGTATTTGCATAAGTGATATATCATCATATGTAACATAATTTACATGAAAAAATTTTATTTTTACATAACAACCGAATCCTTCCCCCCCCACCCCCACGCTGTTCTTCTCTACATGTTGGTCATGTATAAATTCTTTTAGAATATTCACTATTTTCCAGACCTTTTGGTTGCAAAATAGCCAGGCTTCATATGAAACTACTCCCTCTCTTGATGGAAAGACACATCTAAGACAATTCTCTTTTGCCTGGGTCAAACTGCAATTAATTGATACATATAAGACATTGAAAACAATCTGGAAATTGTCCATGTTGCTCTGTAATAATTAGAGGAGACATGCTTGGTGAAGTAAAATTCAGCGTTCCAGACTTTGAAAGCACTCCTAAATAAAGTAAGCAGCAGCACCTTTCCAACAAAGCACAAACTCCAATACCTTCTTGCCCTCCATTCCTGCAGTCTGTGACTCACCGGCCTTTCAACTAAGAAAGGACAAACCACCTAGGACTGAAAGACTCTAGGGAATTAAACAGGATTAGCAGCTATATTGGGAATTAAGTCTCTCACCTTATTACTCTTCTGAATACACTATGAGAGCCACTTCAAGTAACACCTAGACTTGAAAAGAGAAACTTAGGGAAGAACAACTTTGCTTGATTTTTGTGTTTAAATCTTAGCTGGCAAGATGCTTCATTGGGGGAAGCGTGTATGGGTCAGAAATAGAAACAGCATGAAAAGTTTTCTTGTTGGAAAAGAGAGAATTAAAAAACAGGCTGGGTTCTTTTTGCCATTCTTCTCCATGCATGTGCATGGCTGAGTCCCTTTGCTGTTCACCTGGAACCATCACAACCCTGTTAATCAGCTATATCCTGCTACAAAATAAAAAGTTAAACAAAACAAAACAAAAACAGGTCCAGGGGCTCCCCTGGTGGTCCTAGTGGTTAGGAGTCTGCCTTGCAATGCAAGGGACACGGGCTCAGTCCCTGGTGCTGGAGGATCCCACATGCCCATGCGCCACAACTGCTAAAGAGCGAGTGCCTAGAAACTGCGCTCCACAACCAGACAAGCTGCCACAGTGAGACCTGTGAGCACCACTAGAGAGCTGCTCCCTCTTCTGCAAGTAGAGAAAGCCCACATGCAGCAACAAAGGCCCACCACAGAAACCAAAAAATAAATCTAACGAGTCTGGAAGCTTGTGCTACCTTAACTGCCAGCAACACTCTTGGCTCTGGGCTCCCCCCTGAGACACAATGGATGAGTCATCTGGGTCTCCGACTTCACCTGCCGTGCCCTGCTCAAACAGAAGCCCTGAGAATCAAAGTGGCATTTTGCCTTGGTAACTGGACACTACTTTTCTCAGAGACATGTGATTAAAGTATATTTATTGACATGAAAAGATGCTCATAAGACACTTTTGAGTGGAAATAGCTGTTTATAAGACAGCATGGGGAATTCCCTGATGATACAGTGGTTAGGGGCTTTCACTGCAGTGGGCCTGGGGTTCAATCCCTGGTAGGGGAAGTTTCCCTGGTAGATCAGCTGGTAAAAAATCTTCCTGCAATGTAGAAGACCCCAGGTTGATTCTTGGGTCAGGAAGATCCACTGGAGAAGGGATAGGCTACCCACTCCAGTATTCTTGGGCTTCCCTAGTGGCTNAATCCCTGGTAGGGGAAGTTTCCCTGGTAGATCAGCTGGTAAAAAATCTTCCTGCAATGTAGAAGACCCCAGGTTGATTCTTGGGTCAGGAAGATCCACTGGAGAAGGGATAGGCTACCCACTCCAGTATTCTTGGGCTTCCCTAGTGGCTCAGCTGATAAAGAATCCCCCTGCAATGCAGAAGACCTGGGCTCGATCCCTGGGTTGGGAAGATCCCATGGCGAAGGGAACAGCTACCCACTCCAGTACTCTGGCCTGGGTCGCAAAGAGTTGGATACAACAGAGAGACTTTCACTTTGGGGCTTCCCTGGTGGCTCAGATGGTAAAGAATCTGCCTGCAATATGGAAGACCTGGGTTTGATCTCTGGTTGGGAAGATCCCCGGAGGAGGGCATGGCAACCCACTCCAGTATTCTTGCCTGGAGAATCCCCAAGGATGGAGGAGCCTGGTGGGCTACAGTCCATGGGGTCACAAAGAATCAGACACAACTGAGCAACTAAGCACAGGGGAACTAAGATCCTACAAGCCACGTGGTGAGGCCAAAAAAATGAAGGAAAAAAAAGATGACAGCATGATTTCATGTTATAATACACATGCTGTGCTGCTGTACTCAGTCACTCAGTTGTGTCTGACAGACCCTTTGCAACCTCATGGACAGTAGCCCAGCAGGCTCCTCTGTCCATAGAGTTTTCCAGCAAAGAATACTGGAGTGGGTTGCCACTTTCTCCTTCAGGGGATCTTCCCAATCCACGTATCAAACCCACATCTCCTGCCTTTCCTGTATTGCAGGTGGAATCTTTACTGCTAAGCTACTGGGGAAGTCCTATAATATACATATATGTATACAAATATAAACACAGAAAAGTAGTCTGGAAGAAAAGACATCGCGATGTTAACAGCTTGTCTCTGGGGATCATGGATTTATGGGCATTTGGATTTATTTTCTTCTTTTTTTTTATAATAAATGTGCTTTCATTGTATAATAAAAATAAATACAATGTCACACAAAAAAAGCTTCAGTGGAATATCAAATAATTTTGATGTTACTTGTAAATGGTTTGAAAGTTGTCATTTCCACTTGACTTGTGATGACCTGAAAGAAAAGGATTTGTGTGATGGAGTATCAGCAACGTCCCAAACAAAGACCTGGGTAGAGGATGTCCCTTAGGAGGGCAGTTTAACAGAGGAGTAAATGTACTCTTTTATTAAAAGAGTTCTTAAGGATACGGGTTCAAAAGTGCTGGGGTGGGAACAAGTAGGAGAAGGGCAGGGCTGTGAGGTCTGATAGCACTGAAGGCCCCGGACCCTGTAGTTGTCCAGGACTTTAGAGCTTGGGGCAGGAAAAGATGGGGCAGAAGCAGTAGCTGTAGGCTTTCTGGGAAAGAAAGAGAAGCAAAAAGGCACAGGACAAAAGCAAGAATTGAAAGCAAACTGGGCAGCACAGTGAAAAGAGTACGGGACGGAAGCAGCCTGGGTTATCACTGGACAGTGGGCTACAGGCCAGGCAACCCACTCCAGTATTCTTGTCTGGGAAATCCAATGGACAGAGGAGCCTGGCGCACTACAGCCCATAGTGTTGGAAAGAGTTGGACACGGCTGAGCATGAACACGAGAATATATTTTCTTCTCTTTCTTTTTCAATTCAAGTAGAGTTAATTTACAATGTCGTTAGTTTCAGGTATATAGCAAAGCGATTCAGGGATTTTTTTTTTTTCTTAGATTATATTCCATTATAGGTTATTACAAGATATTGAATATAATTTCCCATGTGCCATGCTGTGCTAAGTAGCTTCAGTCGTGTCTGACTCTGTGACCCCATGGACTGTAGCCACCAGGCTCCTCTGTCCATGGGATTCTTCAGGCAAGAAAACTAGAGTGGGTTGCCATGCCCTCCTCCAGGGGATCTTCCCAACCAGAGATCAAACCCATGTCTCTTATGTCTCCTGCGTTGGCAGGTGGGTTCTTTATCACTAGTACCACCTGGGAAGCCCCATAATTCCCTATGCTATACAGCAAATCCCCATCACTTACCTCTTTTATGTACGGTATCTGTATTTCCTATAATGAGCATAGAATGCTTATATAATCCAGCTTCATTCAGTCAAACGACCTTGGGCAAGTTTCCTAACTTCTGGAAACTACCATACAGGACCACTGTGGAGAATGAATGCAACTATACAAAAGCACGTATGTTGTATTTGACCAATAGTGGTGACTATTATTAAATGGGTGGCCCTCCTCACTCCTCCAGCCACACCTCACAATCATGATCAACAAACAGTATCCAGTCATCTCTCAAATCCTGAACTGGAGTTACAGTCTCTTATTGTTCTTTCTACTCTCTCTACAGTCTCTATTATTTCAGAGTCAGGTGGTAGAGGATGAGTAATAAGGTGAAATTTCATTCAATGTCATTTGCATCGAGGTTTTAACATTTTGCCAAGTACTTTCCTAGAATAAGGCAGTGGGAAGTCAAGGAGGGTACAAGTATTCAAGAGCACCACTGATTCCAAGATAACCACAGCCTCCTTTCTCAAAGTGACATCCAGCATCCTACCCAGCAAGGCTGAGAATCTCTGTGGATGCTGCCTCTGGATCATCAGCTGCCTAAAACAGGATCAGGCACACTCAGGATATGCAACAGTGTCCTTTCTGCAGGAATATTTGATTTGGAAGGGGCCTTGGATAAATCCCTTCCTCTCTTTGAGTCTGTTACTCCACCTGCAAAATGAAGAGGTGGGGTCAAATGAGCTTTAATGTTTGAAATCTTGGCAGGGGAATCTTCATCTTAAAAGCAGGATGATGTCTGGTAGGATACAGCAGTAGGCTAGAAATACAGACCACTTGGAGGCACAGCTTCCAAGGAGGGGAAGACATTTCTAGGCTAAGAGCTGCTCAGAAAAGTGGCAGCCAGTCATTATGGAGACGACTGTCCAAACAGCATAGATTTCAAGATGTGGCCTATCCCAGGCTTGAAAGGAAACTGCAAATATAACCAATGGTGGTATTGATCATTTGTGTTTCTGTGTCCTAAATGCAAATGGAAGAGGAAGAGAAAAGAAAGTCTCAATTTCTGGAAATCGAAGCTCTCATGTAACTTGATCCCAGCATTTGCTAAAGAAACAGATTTACCCACTTGCTCCCGAATGTGTCTCTATCTTGCTTTCCAAGAATATAAGTATTCTTTCACCTGGACAGCCATTGCTATAAATTTATACATACATTCCACCTTGCTCTTCAGGAGACAAATTAGACCTCTTACAAGTCTGGTAGATCTTAAAAGCAACCATCTGTCATTTATGGAAAAACTAGTAAGATCTGAATAAAGTCTAGTTTAACTTATAGGGTTACACCAAAGTTAATTTCTTAGTTTTCATAAATGTACCATAGTTATAGAACATGCTAGCATTAGGGAAAGGTAGGCTGAGCTTTATGGGAGCTCTCTGTATTAAGTTAATAATTCTAACTATAAATCCAAAATTATTTCAAAATAAAACATTTTTGTTAAAAAAAAAGCAACCAGTCTTCAATGTCATTTTCTTCCAGCTAGTGCTGTCTCCCACATTTCACAGTTAAGGGTCTTGAAAGCACAGTCTTGTGTAGTTGCTATTCCTACCTGACTACTTTCCATTCCATCTAATTCTACTACCAAAGCACTTCTGAATTAGCACAAATCAGGATCACCAATTACTTCTTTACAATTTTCATTTCATCATTTTTAATTTATTACTTTTCTCAATTACAAAAGTATTTTTAAAAACTAATTGTGGGGGGGAAGTCATAGCCAGTATATGAATATATATGCCTTGAATATATGCTTCAGGTTTCTCTATTTGACTCCTCTGCTCCTCCTAACCAAGATATCCATTGTCAACAGTTTGCTGTGCATGCTCTCAACTTTTCCCTTATTTTTATATAGTATCTTTTTTTTCTACGAAATCATACTCTACTTACTATTCTGCACATAAGTGCTTTAATCATTTAATGTGCTTTTGATACCTTTTCATGTTACATAAAATCTTAACCATATGATATAATATCATACATAACATATGATATATTATTATAATGGATGTAGATACCATGATTTACTCTTTCCCCACTGATGAATATCTGATTTTAAACATTTCAGTATTACAAAGAATCCTGCAATAAATATCATTTTACATTTATTTTATTTCACTTGTGTTTCTCAATGATCATTCCTACAAGCAGAATTGCAGGATCAATGGGTATTAAACATATCCAAAATTTTAATAGGCATTGCCTAGTAGACTTTATCAATTAAAAAAATCTGTCTATTGTTTAGGTTACAATTTATATCTCACAGTTATTTAAATTTATGTCTCACTGATTATTAGTAAGGCAAAAGCATTTTTTTTTTCCGTTTATTGTTTCTTCTTTAATCACCTGCTCACACCCTTTTACCTCAACTGCCAATTGCAATGGACACTTCTTTATTTTATTTGATCTCTCTATAGCATCTGATGTTATTGACCATTCCCCCCTTTTAAAAATTTCCTTCGTTAGTTTCTGTGACATCCCTTTTTCCTAGACTTCTTTCCATTTTTTTCTAGACATTCTTCAGGTTTTTCTTTTTAAGCAGGTTTCTCTTCCTTAGTTCCTCCCTTATATGGTGGGGTCCCTCAAGATTCTGCCTTTTTAGATCATCCTCTTTAGTTGCTTTACATATTTTTCTATAGATGATGTATTTCAGTCATCTAGATGGATGATTCATACCCTATAACTCGAGCCAGATAGCTCTCCTTACCTATCAGTTCTACCTGGAAATCCTACAGATATCTTAAACTCATTCTTGTCTAAAGCTGAAGTCTCCCCTCACTCCTCACGCTTTTCCTGAATTTTCCATCTTGATGAACGGGACAGCTATTTTTTCTGTCAGATGTGCCTGTTCTCTTACGCCTCCACACTGGGCACCTGCTGCTTCCTCTCCCACTCCTTTGCCCCTTCGTTTGGCTAATTCCTAGTCATCCTTCGGGCTCAGTCAGACACCACTTCTTTTGGGACATCTCCCTTGACATGACATAGTCCAGGTTATGAGTCCTTCCTTAATTCTCCCCCAGCACCTTGCATATTTCTTTAATATGGTACTTACCACACTGAGATTCTAAATTCTACTTTCTGGGACTCCCTGGTGGTCCAGTGGTTGGAAGTCCAACTGCCAATGCATGGGACACAGGTTCGATCCCTGGTCCAGGAAGCTTTCACATGCCATGGAGCAACTAAGCCTTGGAGCCACAATTACTGAAGTCCATATGCCTAGAGCCTGTGCCTTGTGACAAGAGAAGGCACTACAATGAGAAGCCTACGTACTGCAACTAGAGAGTAGCCCCCACTTGCTGCAATTAGAGAAAAGCCCGCACGCTGCAACAAAGACCCAGCGCAGCCAAAAATAAAATAAGTAAAGATTAAAAAAAGAGAATGTTATCTTATTTTAAAAGTAAAAATAAATCCTACTTTCTAAACTCCAAGCAGTTCCTTGAAGGTGGGGACCACATCCTATTCCTCTTAGTGCTTTCAGGACCTGACACTTAAAAGATGTTCCATAAATGTTTATCTCCACTTGCGGTATCAACTTTTGTTATCCGACTGTCTTGATTGGACAACCTAGTTCAATCAGGCCTTTAGCCCATCACTACCAAACAGCACAAAGTGACCGATGATCTTCATGTTGCCAAATCTGATTGTCAATTCTTAGCCTATCTGTGTGTTTGACTCGATAATTTGCCTTTTGAAAACACTTTCTTCACTGGACATCTGGTACTCCATTCTCTTTTTTTTACTGCATCTCACCAGCTGCTCCTTCTTAAGTCTCCTTTGTTGGTTCTTCCTTCTCTCTCCAACCTTTAAATGGCAAGGTGCTCCTGAGCTCAGTATTCAGGCCTCTTTTCTAGCTACACTCAATCCCCAGGTGATCTCATCCATTTCTTATCTTTACAAACCACTGATACTTTGATACACACACATCTCATCTCCAGGCTGGATCTCTTCCAATTCCAGATTTGTACATTCAAGCTCCTATTTGACATCTCTACTTGGAAGTCTTAATAAAGAATTACATTTAAGAGGTCCAAAGCTAAGCTTCTAACAAATATTTTCCCTTCTCTAAACTTGTTTTTACTGCCACCTTCCTGATCTCAATGGAATTTTTCCTGGTGTTTGGGCCAAATGGATTGTTGCAATTCTTCCTCTCCACCTTCACTATAAATCCTGACTACTTCTCATCACCTATAGATCTACTGTGTGCCGTGCTAGGCTCAGGCACTTCAGTTGTGTCTGACTCTGCGATCCATGAACTGTGGCCCGCCAGGCTCTTCTGTCCTTGGGATTCTCCAGGCAAAAATACTGCAGTGAGTTGCCATGCCCTCCTCCAGGGAATCTTCCTGACTTAGGGACTGAACCCACATCTCTTATGTCTCCTGCATTGCAGGTAGATTCTCTACCCATTGAGCCATGTGGGAAGCCCATATAGCTACTACTCCAGTCCAATCTATTATCATCTTTTGCCTAAATCACTGCAATTGTCTTGTAATTGGTCTTCATGCTTTTGCTACTGTTCCTCTAGTCTCTTCCTCCTCTTTTTAAAATTTCAGTCAGATCACATTACTCCTTTGCACAAACCCTTCAAAGGCCCTCATTTAATGAGAATTAAGGTCCATGTCCTCACAACAACCGGACATGACATTTCTCTTCTTATTCCTCAAATACATTTAGGATGTTCTTGCCTTGAGGCATGTTCATGTGCTCTTATCTTCTGCCTGAATTATTTTTCTCCCAAGCTCCTGTCCTCAGACCTCTGCTCAAGTATCTCCTTGACTACTACACTCATCCCTCTTACCTGCTTCGTTTTGTTTTATACCTGCTAGCAATGGCACCCCACCCCAGTACTCTTGCCTGGAAAATCCAATGGACGGAGTAGCCTGGTGGGCTGCAGTCCATGGGGTCGCTAACAGTCGGACAGACTGAGCCACTTCACTTTCACTTTTCTCTTTCATGCATTGGAGAAGGAAATGGCAACCCACTCCAGTATTCTTGCCTGGAGAATCCCAGGGACGGGGGAGCCTGGTGGGCTGCCGTCTATGGGGTCACACAGGGTCGGACACGACTGAAGTGACTTAGCAGCAGCAGCACATCTTTATTGTCTGTCTCTTCCACCAGAATATAAACTCCATGGGGGCAGAGATGTAGTCTGGATTCATGTCTAAAGCAGTGCTTGGCATATAGTGGGCACTCTGAATACTTGCTAAAATGAATGAGTGAAAGGAAAAGAGGAATGAAGAAAAGAGAAAGGGGAAAAATAACAAGTGAGCGAGAGAGTAGGAAAGAAAAGAAAACCAGCAGTTGAGTGAAATGATGGCAAGTTTTCTTACAGTGCACCAGCAGGGCTCCATTCTCGAATTACAGGAAAATTGTCGGCGTTGCCCCCTGAGAGAAGGCAAGGTGACAGAGGCATGCTTTGCACTCATTTAAATAGGTTAGGTGCTGAAAACTGCCGGGAGGATATTTTTGTAATGCCAGACAAATGAAGAATTCTTGCCCCAATATGTGAGGCTTTTCCCCTCATATGAAGAAATCAAGTAAGATTTCAAAAGAAATACACTACCCAGCCAAACTGGAAGTTAGCCAGAGGGAAAGTACAAAATGGGTAGAGCCGAGAGCTGGTTCTGAGGTTTTCGCCTTTGGTGGATCCTGCTGCTAAGAAATTTGCTAACTGGATTGGGTCAAGAAGTTTGCTTTAAACAAAGAACCCAGGGGAATGACAACAGCTGCACAGCTGCTACCATTTAAATGCAGAGAGACTTTCTGGTTGTTTGATTTGGAAAAAAAAAAAAAACAGCCTAGGAAGCCCTGTCTCTTGATTTGAGCAGAAGCAGTAAGGCATTTTATAACCACAAGCAAAATACTTGGCCTTCTGTCTTTCGCTCAACTCAGGAAAGAAAAAGTGGCTCAAAGGAGCACCTCAGGGAAAAAAATAAGATTCTCTGCACCTGAGCCAAGTTCTCCTGAGCAAATGGTTCACCAACGAGACCAGCTGTCGCAAAGGCCCGGCTCAGTTGACGCGGAGCCCACGGTCCTGCAGAGGCCGCAGGTGGCTGGGCCACATGAGCTGTGACCACAAAATTCCACATGTTGCAGGGCTTCCAAATACTTACACTTCTCTTCTTTTCCATGTTTGCTTCTTCCGCTGCTTTCTGGTACCTTAGAGAAGAGGGGTGGGGGGGGAGAGAATATCCTCAAATTAAACTTAAATTTTTACACTTTCAAACTTCAAGAAAACCACATCTGCACACCTATCTCCGCCAAGGATTATCATCAGTCACCTGTATCAAAAGCAGAGAGTCGGGGCAGCCCTCACTTCCTACACTGTTGCAGTTGATTGCTCCAAGAGAAAGAGCCAAGACAATGAGGTCAAACGCTGGGAAAACAGAGACAGCAGAAAGCCTGGGGTTTTTAAGTCTCAGTTTCATTACCTACTGTGATCTGGGGCAAGTCAATATCTCTAAGCCTCAATTTCCTTACCTAGAAAACGATCTACTATAATGCTGGGAAGAATAAATGATGTATAAAAATGTATAAAAAGCCATGTATATAAATGCTTTGGAATTAGTCAAAGGATACAGTATTACATTAACCCTAGGTTGCACTCTCCCCACTCATTAACGCCTCTAAAATCTTACAATTCTTGTCGGCCAAATGATCAAGAAGTAGTCATACGGCCTGTACATGTGTAAATTTAGCCTAAGCTATTGGTCCTGTCGCTTTTGCTCAGTTAAATATATTTGAAGGTATTATGAAAGTGAAAGTGAAGTCGTTCAGTCATGTCCGACTCTGCGATCACAGGGACTGTAGCCTATCTGGCTCCTCCGTCCATGGCATAATTCCAGGCAAGAGTGCTGGAGTGGATTGCCGTTTCCTTCTCCAGGGGATCTTCCTGACCCAGGGATCAAACCCGGGTCTCCCACATTGCAGGCAGACGCTNGGGACTGTAGCCTATCTGGCTCCTCCGTCCATGGCATAATTCCAGGCAAGAGTGCTGGAGTGGATTGCCGTTTCCTTCTCCAGGGGATCTTCCTGACCCAGGGATCAAACCCGGGTCTCCCACATTGCAGGCAGACGCTTTACCGTTTGAGCCACCAGGGATGCCACTGAAATGTCTTTAATGAGAATACACTTAGATTTGCCATTGAAAGAAAAATTGTTTTCCCTTTTTAAAATATATGTGTAAGAGTGATTTGTGAGAAAAGTTTCTATGCTAAGCAAGCATTAGTCCTTTTAATTAACAGTATTTTTTCTTTCGGAGAAGGCAATGGCATCCCACTCCAGTACTCTTACCTGGAAACTCCCATGGACGGATTTTTTCTTTAGTGATGCATAAAATAATGGCCCAGCCTACAGTTGATGGCATCTTAGAGTTGATAAACAGGCTTCTATAATTTTATTCCTTTAATTTTATTATTACTTTCAATCATTTTATTTTATCATTTTTACTATTTGCTCAGGAGATTCCTGAGGAACAACTGAAGTCCCAGGGCTTTTCAGAGGTGATCAGGTTTCCTCCATTTGAAGGCAAAAAAGGCTTGGGACATTTAGGCCACAACAAATTTCCAGACCACTCAGAACCATCTTAATGGGGCTTCCTTAGAGCCTCTGAGTCAAACGCTGAAGGCAGCACTATCACTAGAAGAATCCCCACCACGTGAGGCCTGCATGCCTAGAACTTACTGATTTGATTCCTTGGGCCTGCAGGCCTTGAACTCACCAACCTAACCCCAACCCTAGAAAAGGGCTTGGCCAATGGGTCACCTATTTCTTCCTTAAGGCAGACTTTCAGAATTTACAAGGCATTTGGGCAGGGAAAAGGAGATGAGACAAGAAGATAAAGAACAATATGGGAAAGGGTCCATTCCCTAACCAAAACTAACTTTCAACTCATAAATACATTCACAAGCTCAGAACTTCCTTAGTGTGTGTGTTAAATAGAACAACCTCATCCAAAATGGAAGCCAGAGGAAACTCCTAGATTTCACATCATTGTTTTCCTACTACGAACCTGGGTTATATAAGTTGTTTGGGCCTCATCCACAAAATTAAGTGATTGTGAGAGGATTTCTAAGGTCTCCTCCAGTTCTTTCTACCACTTAAAGTTTAACAATCAGGTAGCAGTGTCTCATTCACTAGACTGAGTAATACTCTGAAACTGAGCAGAGTGTTCTTAAAGGGTAGGGTGAAAGAACTTCCAAAAACAATTGGGATTTCACTGACTACAGCTTATGGGAAAAAATGGGATTAGAACTGCTGTAAGTCAAATAACAAGCTGGAGAGATACTTGAAACATATTACAGACAAAAGGCTAATTTCCCTAAAATACAAAGAACTCTTACAAATCAGTAAGAAATCAACAAAAGAAACTTAATAGAAAAATGGGCATAAACATAAACACAGAGTTCACAGAAAATATCAAGTGACTCAAAAAATAAGAATGTTTAGCCTCAAAATAAAAATTCAAACAACACTAAGAACATTTCTTATCTAAGTAAGAAAAAACATTTTTTTAAGGAAAAAAAAGCTAATACATTGAGGGTAAATAAATAAAACCTCTAGGGAAGGCATTTTGTCAATTTTACAAAAATTACAAAAGCATAAATGTTACAATTTGCCAATTCTGTTTCCAGAATTTATCTTATAGGTACACTCACATAAGCAAAAATAACTTTTACATTAGATTATTTGTCACTGCACTAAATGTAATAGCAAATGACTGAAAACAATCTGAATGTCCATTAGCAGCAGACCAATAAATAAATTATAATATATTCATGCAATGGAATACTACACAGCTATATAAAGAACAAAACCATGGTTGCACAGTGTAAATGGACTTAATGCCACTGAAATGTATACTTAAAATGGTTAAAATGGTAAATTATGTTATGTATATATTACCAAAATTTTTAAAATAATCGAGTGTGGTAACAGCATAAAGACAGTGATATAAGATCAATGGAATGGAATAGAGAGCCCAGAAATAAAACCTCAAATATATGGTCAAAGGGTTTTGACAAGGGTGCCAAGACCATCTAACAAGGAAAGGACAGTTTTTTCAATAAGCCAAACCATGAAATGGCAGAAAATATTTGAAAATCATATATCTGATAAGATATTAACATCTAAAATATATAAAAATTTAAAATAATACTGCATTTGCAACATATTTAATGAATAATATGGTACATACTATACTGCATCTACTTTTCTCCATTTTAGAACAGCTTGAGTTTTCATTCAAGAAATAGTGAAAGTGGTAGCCACTCGGTCTTTCTGACCCCATAGACTGTAATCCACCAGGGTCCTCTGTCCATGGGCTTTCCCCATGCAAGAATACTTGAGTGGGTTGTCATTCCCACAAATCTCCAGGGGATTTTCCTGACCCAGGAATTGAACCTGGATCTCCTGCATTGCAGGCAGATTCTTTACCATCTGAGCCACCGGGGACCCTTGTGGCCCAGTGGTTAGGACTTGGTGCTTTCACTGCCGTGGCCTTGGTTCAATCCCTGACTGGGAAACTAAGATTCCACAAGCCTCTGCAAGCCAAGTGGCACCGGCAAAAAAATTAAAAAAAAAAAGTATGTTCTAGGCACTAGAGAAAAAATAGTGAAAGAAATAACCATAAAAGGCATAGTTGCTGCTCTCAGACAGCTTATAGTTTAAATATTAAACACATACTATAGGGATAAACCTTTCAAAGAAGGACAGAGTATTATTAAACAACCTAACAAAGGAACTGAATTGAGAAGGCGGGTGTGGGGTAGGGTGGGGTGGTGTGTGTGTGTGTGCATATGCGTGTGCGTGTGCGTGTGTGTGTGTGTGAAGAAAAGCCTTGCTGAGGAAATGACCTTTAGGCTGAAATCTGCAGTTTGATCAGGAGTCAGCCAGGCAAAACAAAGCAAGAAAAACATTCCAGGCATAGAAAAAGAGCACACACAAAGTCCCCAAGGCAAGACAGTGTCTCCCATGTATAAGATACACAAAGAACTCCAATGTTACTGAAGCACATTGAGAAAGGCAGAGGTCAGGAGATGATGCCAGGCATCAAGGACTTTGCAGGCTACTCTAAGAATTTTGAATGTAATCTTAGGTACAATGAATGAATGGTCAATGGTACAATGAATAGTCATTAATCCAAGCTATGTTTTTATTTTATTTTTTGGCTATCGTGGGATCTTAGTTCCCCAACTAGGGATTGAATCCATGCCCCCTGCTGGAGAGTGCAAGAGTCTTAATAACCTCTGAACAACTGAGAAAGTCTCCAAGCTATGTTTTCAAAAGAGCACTGGATGCTGTGTGGAGAATGGACCGGAGTCGGGGTGCAGGATAGAGGTGGCAATGGTGACAGACGATGCTGGAAGGTCCAGGGAGGTAGCACGGGAGAGAAGGTGAATAGACTTGAGGAATCAACAGGATTGGTAGTGAGGAACAAGTCAAGAATGTTTCCCAAGTTTTCAACAGCTGAGTCAATGCGCGGAGGAGCAAAGTTGGGGAAGGGGAGGATGAAGAGTTCCGTGTTAGCCATGCTAACCAAAACATCCCCTTGGTGGTAATAGTGATTAGATACATGTTCTAGAGCTGGAAAGAGAGATCTGAATGAACAATACAAATTTAGGACTTGTCCGTCCACAGATGGTATGAAAGCTGTGTAAGTGTATGATATCATTGATGAAGAATGTGCAATGTAAGAAAAGGCTAAGAACTCAGTCCTGGAGACTAACAATTAGCAGTCAGAACATGAGAAAGAGGTTCTCATTCGAGAATAGGGAAGGAACAGAGGTAGGAGAATGAGAAGCAACAGAGGTAGGAGGAAAAACAAGAGACTTCCAGAGAAACTAAGGGAAGAAAAAATGTGAGAATAAGTGGCAAGAGGTCATCTAAGATGAAGGCTAACAAACATCTCCTCAATATGTTTTAGATAACTTTTCTAAGCAACACAGAAGTCTTTGGTAACCCTGACAATCCTCTTCCATTATAATTTATTAACCCATAGTCCTTTTAATGGACGTTTGGATTGTTTACAGTTATTTATCATTACAAATAGTGCTTTGGTGAATGGCCCTGTGTATTTTATTTCCCCACTTGTACTAATGTATCGGAAAGTGAAAAGTGAAATGTATCTGAGAGTCTCTAAAACTAGAAATGCAGAAACACAGATTAGAGCTAGAAAGGAACTAGAAGTTGGCCTTGAACTTGTGTTTCCACACTCCTTGGGTAATAATCTACAGTATATTACAGCAATATAATACAATATATGAAAGCCAGAGCCCAATCAGCAGACAGGTTGATTCTTGGTCAACTGTTCTCCAAGGCAAGGAGAACAATTTACACCATGGTTCGTTGGGTAAATAAGCTCAGCGGTTCCCTTCCCTTTATTGTCTTAATAGAAACACAAATTTAAAGAAAGATCAAAACAGTCTTTACCTTTAGTCCTATTCTTTTAGCACTGAGGCATCTGTAAGATACAGGTGTATACGCCAATGGCAGTCTTGAATTGTGTTTTGAAACTCCCATTCAAATATCACCACCCTTTATTTGTAGTGAAGTACTTGCTAAACAGTGGATACTCAGGGAGAAAGGTTCCACACCACTGCTTTCTTCCAAGTAAGGTCCTTGGTACTTTTACATTTTGACACTTTAAATGCTAAGAGATATTGAGGTCCAATACTTCTGAATTCAATGTTAGATTAGGATGCAGGCTTTAGCCTTTCTTCAACTATGCTCAGAGCAGCTAGCATTTTTCTGACACAAAATGTGAAGGTCTCTGATGGGGAGGGAAAAGGCATTTTAAAAGATTCAAACCTGAGGGAAAAAATATTTGTCGTGAGACTTCTATAATTAAAAGCTTATCCCTCTTCCCTTCATAGACTTTCTTGTCCTCCAGCCTCCCCTTCACATGAAGAATTTAATCTTGCAACTGCTTATTAATGCTCAGCTGTGAGGCAGGCAGCTGATGGAGGATGCTAAAATTATCTGGGGAGTAATAACTGTCTCAAACTTTTCTAAGGCCAGAGAACAGAGTTCCTGAGCCATGACTCTTTTGCTTGTATGCCCTCAAATAGAGGAAAGGTCTCACTGAGCCAAAAAAAAAAAGGAAAATGGAAATTCCCAAGTTTTAGGCAATGCATTTTCTTCTGGAACAATTTCACCACTAAAATAGTACAGAGAAGCAAAGAAGTAGAGGGTCAAAGTTTTTCTTAATGATGGAAGGATAGTCACAGAAAACTAAACATAAACCTGTTCTTTCTTGGGTCTATGGAATGGATAAAGTTAGAACAAGAGTGGGAGGAGTAGGAACAGGATGGGAGGCATGGTGGTGGGGGGATTAAGTGTCCTGTATTAAGCTCTGCCACTATCTTGGGGTGTGATCTTTCGTCATAAATGCTGGACCTCAAGTTTCTTATTTGTCAGAGGAATGGGAAAAAGGTTAGCTAGATCAGTAGTTCTTTTTGCTGGAGAATACTCTTTCCAAATGATAACTTAGAACCTCACATATTAAAGGGATCAAAGCAGGACCTCTGGGATGAAAGGTCACATGCATGGTCCTTTAGATCTTCCTGTCTTCCCAGAACTGACCTCTGAAGTTCCTCTAAAGAACTCAATTAGGATAGTTTGAAAACGACTGGGCCAGATTCCCTTCATATGAGTGATGGGCTCCCCGGATGGCAAGGGGTGTCTCCAATGCAGGAGACATGGGTTCAATCCCTGGTCCAAGATGATCCCACAAGCCTCAGAAAGACTAAGTTGGTGTGCTACAACGATGGAGCCTGTTCTCTAGAGCCCGCGAGCCACAGCCACCGAAGCCCAAGCACCTAGAACCTGTGCTCTGCAACGAGAAGCCTGTGCACCGCAGCCAGAGAGAAAGCCCTCGCTTACTGCAGCTAGAGAAAAAGCCCACGCAGCAACGAAGACCCAGCACAGCCAAAAAAAGGGAAAATAAACAGATTATTTAGAAAATAAAGAGAACCAAGAAACCAGATTCTAGTAAAAGAGTCAACTTTTAATCAAGCAAAGGATTCTTCCATGCTGAAGTCATTGGTGAGTGAAACCAAAGCTGGCTGTTCAAACTGACTCATCAAGAGCATCCTCCTTATTCAGATTTAATGCTTTAGATAGTACAGAGGCTTAATAAAAGAAATCAATCTGGAGTTATAAAGCACTCATGAGAGATAAGCTATGATGCTACAAAAATGACTCTTACGTACATATTCATGTGAAACGTTATTAACACTTAGAAAGTAAAGCCCAGCTAATCTTATAAAGAGCAGCCAGATGAAGCTTTCTCCAAATAATATTTTTGTGTTAGCCTCTGTTCACAAACCTCCCAAGGTTTCCTGCTGCTGCTGCTGCTAAGTCACTTCAGTCGTATCCAACTCTGTGTGACCCCACAGACAGCAGCCCACCAGGCTCTGCCGTCCCTGGGATTCTCCAGGCAAGAACANTCTCCAAATAATATTTTTGTGTTAGCCTCTGTTCACAAACCTCCCAAGGTTTCCTGCTGCTGCTGCTGCTAAGTCACTTCAGTCGTATCCAACTCTGTGTGACCCCACAGACAGCAGCCCACCAGGCTCTGCCGTCCCTGGGATTCTCCAGGCAAGAACACCAGACTAGACTTGTATAGGATTTACTAATTCTAAACTCCATTTACTAATTCTAATTAAAGAATTAGAATTCTCTAAGAGAGACTGTTTCAAAATAAGAGAAAATTAGGTCAGTAGTGTTAGAAGTAGAAATTAATGTACGCTTTGTGGAAAACAGTCCTGCAATCTGCTTTGGGAACCTACTGTGAGTGAATCCTCAAAGCCTTAAGCAGTATCAGCAATATGGCCCTATCAAGTATGAAACCTGGAGAAGAAATCCAGGCTGATTCTCTGGTTTTCACTGTCTTAAACACCCCATGCACTTCCCCATTTCTGTGCCTTACTTCCTATGACTGTTCTTCCTCTGCCATGTCACCATCATCCTCCCAGCCTACCAAATAAAATTCTATTCATTCTTCAAAACCAGTTCAATAGTAGGATCTATGCATCAGAAGAAAAGTACTAGACAGACACAAAATATTAACTTGGGGGCAGGTTAACTCTCTACATCTCAGTGTTCTCAACCATAAATCAGGGATCAGGTCCTTCCTCATATAGTTTTTTATTAGGATTAGAAATAATATCAATTTCCATCAAGAACACTGATTCTGATTAATGGGTTCAGGATTTACAATTTTGCATAACTGCCATTTGCCCTTATAACGTTTGCGGTGAAAAGACAGTCACCCTACTATTCTGTGAGAAGGTGGCCTCTAAGGTTCCTTTGCATTTTCTCTTCATAAGATTAAGAAGCCCCTAAAATGAGCAACTTTTTTCAACTTCCTCTCATCAGTGCTACTACAGGACCCAAATTCTCTATCTTGAGAATTGTCTGAAATGGATGACGACAGAATAAAACCCTGGGATGGGAACTGAGGAAAGGTAAAAGTTTAACTAAAGTGACTGACCGAGTTAGGCAGGGAAGGAAGTGAAGCCAGGAAAGGGACCAACAGTCATGGCCTGGGTATTCCAGTTTGGCCAAAGAGCAAGGTCAGTGGGAATAAGAAAGTAGAATAGGTAGGACAGGAGGCTCCAATTACAAAGTAGGTTTTCCAAACACATATTTCAGAGACAGATTCTGGGTGATGAGAACGGTGGGACTAGATACAGGGGCATGGGAGACAACGAGCAGATTGAAGACATATGGAAGATTAAGAAATGATGAGTCCACAGGAATTTCCTAGTAGTCCAGTGGTTAGGGCTCAGTGTGTTCACTGCTGGGGCGTGGGTTCAATCCCTGGTCAGGGAACATGGTGCATTATTAATAAGTAAGTAAATAAATAAGAAATGAAGAAATGATGAGTCCATACTATCAGACAGGTCATTTATGTGGGTTGGTGATTCTACACTGGGGGCATTAATGGCCCCAGCAGACATTTGGAAGTGTGTGGGAATCTTATTGGGGTTTTCCCCTCCCCATTTTTATTTTGGCTGCCACCATATCATGGGGAACTACTAGCATTTGGAGGAAGGCAAGATGATAAGCATCCTGTACAAGGAAGATCTGCCTCATCCAAAATGTTGAGAAACACTGAAGAGAAAATGAAATGGGAAGCTAGGGTCCCCCATGAAGGCAAGGATCTTGGCACACCACTGCCATGATGGGGAGGATAAGGATACTACGGTTAGATGTAAGCTCAAAGCACAGGTTTAGAACTTCAGAACAAGGCAGGAAAAAAAAAAAAAAAAGGATGGGAAACAGTAGCTGAGAGATAGCACCCCTGACTCCTGGTCCCGGAAAATTTCAGGGTAGCATGCATAAAAAAAAAACAGGCACGACTCAGATAGAATGCATGTCAAGGGAAAACCAAGTTCAGTGAAAGAGAGGCGGGGCTGGGGAGGGTGAAAAGGGCAAGAATGTGGAGAAGTTTCTCTGCAGAACAGAATTTCCAAATCCCATTAATCATATCTCAACACTGTCTCAAAACCTCCCCTTCCTTTCCACTCCTCCTGCCCCCACCCTCAATAACTTTCATGTGGGTTCTCAAGAGAGTCTCAGAACGTGACGTGTCTCCATGCTATCAGTCTGTCACCTTTCCAATATACCTTTTACATTGTTGCCAGAGCATCTTTCTAAATAGAAGCCCAATCATTGTTTCTGCTGCTTATCTAACTAAATCCCAAACTCAGCATGGTACTCAAGGCCTTCCATCATCTGGCCCTAACTGAACTGTGCCAATCCCTTCTCCCTTCTGTATTTCTTCATGTTTGACTGCTTGCTTTCCTATTTGCTTTATTCACGTTCAGCGTCCATGATCCTTTACTTGAACTGCTGCCGCTAAGTTGCTTCAGTCGTGTCCGACTCTGTGCGACCCCAGAGACGGCAGCCCACCAGGCTCCCCCGTCCCAGGGATTCTCCAGGCAAGAACACTGGAGTGGGTTGCCATTTCCTTCTCCAATGCATGAAAGTGAAAAGTGAAAGTGAAGTCGCTCAGCCAGGCTCCTCCGTCCATGATTTGCCAGGCAAGAATACTGGAGTGGGGTGCCATTGCCTTCTCCTACAAATAACCCTTATTTGTTCTGTTTTATGTTCAAGTTCACAAGTCCATGTCTTCCATTACCAGTGCTTCTTAAACTTCCCTGAAGTTAAAAATCACTAGACTACACTTGTTAAAAACACAAATTCTTGGGGCCCATCACAGATACATCAAATCAGAATTTTTAAGGGAGGAGTCGAGAAGCCATACCGGATGGCTTAAAATATGTCCCCCCAAATCTCTGACATTTCTCCCACCAAAAGGTAGAGTCACATTTCCCTCCCTCTGAATATGAGCCAGCCTTAATGACTCAGTCCTAATGAAGAGAATGTGGTAAGAGTGATACTGTATAAATTCTGAGGGGGGCCATACAAGACTACAGAACCGCTACTCTGACCCCCTTCCTTCTTTGTTCCCTCCTTCCTTCCCTCTCTGGATGCTTGCCCTTGAAACCCAGACAAGCAAGCCAAGCAGCCACATGGAAAAGCCACGTGCGGCTATTCTGATCATGGCCCCAGCTGAGAGCCTAGGTGACTGCCAGCATCCACCACCTGACTTAGGAGTGAGTAAGCCTTTAGATGACTATGGCCCCAGTTCTGAGACACTGAGGATGGTGAAGGCAACAAAGGCAAGCACTGCCCTAATTGGAGACTCACAGCAAAATAAATGCTATTATTATTTTAAGACACTAAATTTTAGAGTTTTTTTTCTATGCAGCAACAGATAATCAGAACACCATATTATTAACAAGTATCTCACATGAGTCTTAAAATGAAGGAAGTTTGAGGACTTCTACTAATATAAATTATACTAAACTATACTGTTACATTCCTTGAGGCCAGGAGTTAAGTCTTAATAGTTTTTCAGATCTGGATCCTTTTTTCTGCAATATCTTTATTGATTTTCTTTTCTTTTTGATAAGAATATAAGTTTGACATAAATTTACAGCAATATAAAATGCATAACGTAGAAGGGGAAAGGGCTGTGCACTCTCCTTCCATTTCTACCCCACCTTAAGCAATACCCATGGTGAACAGGTTGGAAGGGCAGTGGTTTCCACAGAGCAGGTGGTTGATGGATTTGTCATTGAAGAAAAGGTGACAGTGGTAGATTACAGAAACTTCCTACTGGTATTTAGCTGTACTCTAGATATAGCTCCCACAATCACTTTCTTTAAATCTTTCTCATCTTCCTTCTTTTAAACATATCTCCTCTAAAGTAAGAAGTTCTACTTAGTGAGGTAAACGTACCATCTTCCCTAAGCTCTATGGCATCTCTAGTTGAGTGAAGTTAATGTGCTTACCATCTCACTAACTTATCCCATTCTCTCAACATTTGCTGAGTGCTTAGTGAAAGTGAAGTTGAGTGAAGTACAGAAGAACTGTACAAAAAAGATCTTCACGACCCGGATAATCATGAGGATGTGATCACTCATTGAGAGTCAGACNAAAAAAAAAAAAAAGTTCCAGAATCTCTTCAATATAACTCTAAGAATGTCCAGATACAATCTAATATGTTGATGGAAAGCAAGGAAAACAAGACCCAATTTTAGGGGAAAGACACACAAAGAGATTCAGTGAAGGAGATAGGGCAATGGAAATAATGCAATCAGAGAAAAGGAAAGAAAATAAAAATGACAAAATAAAGAAACAGACATTGAGGACTTGTAGAACAATTTTTAAAAGGCTAACATATGGGTAGTTGGAGTTCCAGGATAAAAAGGAGGAAGACTGGAGAAGAAGAAGGTATCAGAAGAAATAATAGAAAGAAATATATTTCCCAAATCCGATAAAAGACATAAACATACAGTTTAGGAAGTTCAAGAATCCCCAAAAGAGTTAAGTTCCAAAAAAAAAAAAAAAAAAAAGAAAATACAGACAAAATCACAGTCAAACTGATGAAAACCAAAGATAAGGGGAAGCACTGAAACTCACTAGAGAAAATGGCACATTGTATGGCAGGGGGTGGTGGATAATTTGAAAAACAAAGGACTTCTCATCAGACATGATGGAGGTTTAATGACAGTGAAACAACACCTTTAAAGTGTTGAAGTAAAAACAAAATCAAAAAAGTTATCACCCCAAAATTCTACATCCAGCAAAATTTTTCTTCAAAGAATAAAAGTGACAGGAAAATGAAAGGAATTTGTCTGCCACCAGACCCCCACTTCAAGAATACTAGAGGGACTTCTTTAGGCTGAAAGGAAGCAAAATCAGAGGGAAGTTTAGATCTCAAGAAAAAATGAAGAACATCAGAAATGGTAAATATAAAAGTACTTGGAAGATCTCTGAAAGTAATAACCAATTAAAACAGATTAAATAAACACAATTATGAAAAATAACATATGTCCCATCCCAGACAGGGCTAGAAAGAAACCTAATTATGAACATCCAAGGGGAAAAAAATATGAAGAGGGGTGATTGATTTAATTCATTGCTTAGCCACAAGCACCTCCACAGACTCAAACATTCACCAGAGAGCATTACAAATGTAAAACGTATGAGAACAACATAGATTGGACATTGAAAGGGGCATGAATGCATGTTTAGATACACCTAGGTGCATGTGCCTGGATAAGTAGGTGTATGTGTGAAACTGTGTGTTGTACAATTCTAAGACAAAGATGCTACAAGAAAACAGTTATGGAAAGAAGGCCAGGAGGAGACTGATATTTATTAACACTTACTAAGTGTCAAATGCTTTGCAATGTTTTTTCTTTTCTAAGTTCAACTACAACCCTTATTTAATCCCATTTTACAGAAATATAAAATAAATCTAAAGAATTTAAAGGATCTTATTTGTATTAAGATCTTAATACAAATAATTTAGACAAGATTTAGACCTGGACAATACTAACAAAATCTATTAATAAAAACATTTTCTCTTTTCCCTAAAATAATAAAAGTTGATTAAAAAGGCACTGTTAATATAATGTGAAGTAGTCAATACTTAAACTCAGAAATCTCACTTTAAGATATTTATCTTGGGAAATCTGTCAAATAAAGAAAAAAAGCCATAAATGGAAAAAATTTTTATGCACCATCATTTTATAATAGGGAAAATGGTAAACAGCTTAATGATTCACTAACAAATGACTCATTGAGTACCTATGATGCGTCAGCCTTGCTTTAAGCGTTGGGGATGCAACAGTGAACAAAATTCCTTACTTTTATGGAGTTTACATTCTAGCTAGAAAGAAGGGAGATGAAAAATAAAGTGGTGCATGTGATGCAAGATAGTGAAAAGTACTACAGGAAAAAATAAAGCCTGCTAAGAAGGATGAGGTGGGGTTGCAATTTTCAATGGACTGGTTAGGGAAGACTCCTGAGAAAGTGAACCTATTCCTAAGAAGATATGGAAATCACGCAGGAAGAGAAGCAGAAGAACATTCTGGAAAGAGCAGCAGCTAAGGGCAAAGGCACCGAGGAAGGAGTGCACCTGAGATTTGGAAGGCACATCGAGAGAGCCAGTGAGGCTTTGTTGTTTAGTCACTGAGTCCTGTCCGACTCCTTGAAACCCCATGGGTCCTCCCCATCCCATGGGGAACAGACCAGGCCCCTCTGTCCACGGGATTCTCCAGGCAAGAATACTGGAGTGGGCTGCCACTTCCTTCTCCAAGAGATCTTCCAGGGATCGAACCCATATCTCCTGCATTGCAGGCGGAATGAGGCTAGAGCAGTACTCATCAAGAGGAGAAAGATGGGGTCAGAGTAGCAGGCCGCCACATCACTATACCTCGTGAGCTATTTGAAGGACTCTAGTTTTCATCTAGAGTGAGGCAGGAAGCCACTGCAGGACTCTGAAAAGAAAACCTAAATGACTGATTTATATTTAAATGGAATCACTGGCTGCTTTCTTGAGAACAGACTGAAGGGGAGCAAGAATGGGAGCAACCAAGCCAACTGAGCGTGGGGTGCGGGGGACGGTCGCTCCAGTTATATGTGCAAGAGATAATAGTGGCCCAAAGGGAGTGGTGACAAAAGGGGTGGTGAGATGTGGTCAAGTCCAGACGCTGTCTGGAAGGCTGGGCCCCCAGCGTGCACTGGACTGAACACGGGACGGGAGAGCAATAAAATGATCCAGACAGGCCTTTGGCCTGAGCCCCTGGAAGGTCAGAGTTAGCCTGAGGATAGTCAGTGTGAGGTTAGGCTTATCAGCTATTAGGCTTATAGGTGGAAATACCAAGTAGGCAGTTGGATAACCCAGGAGAGGTCTGGGTTAGAAATACAAATTTGGTGTCATCAACATACAGACGCCAAATTAAGTCATAAGACTAATGAAATCATATGGTCGGTAAGACTAAATAAATAAATGTAATGTCCATACTCTGAAGGCTGGGCCTGATAGTCTGAAATATAATTGAGGATTTGGAGAAGAATGCCAATAAACTGCTCACGGAAATTTAGTAAAGACTGCAGAGAGGATATAAATGAGTAGCTCACAGAAATAAGCAACAATAATCAATAAGCAGATGAAAAGATGATCAAGCTCTCTTTTTTTCCAAATGCGCATCAAAGCTCCGTTGTTTTTTTTTTTAAGGTTAAGCTATTTATTTATTTATCTATGACTGTGCTGGGTCTTCATTAGTATGTGCCTGCTTTCTCCACTGCAGCAAGCTGGGGCTGCTCACTGCTGTTGGTTTTTCTTCTATTGAACAGAGGCTTTAGGCAAGCAGGCTCCTAGTTGTGGCACATGGGGCCCAGCTACCCCGAGGCATGTGGGATCTTCCCAGATTGGCAGGAAGCCTCCCAGTCACTGAACCACCAGGTAAGTCTTGACTGCATGCGTGTGTGCTATGTTGCTTCAGTCCTGTCCAACTCTTTGTGACCCCATGAACTGTAGCCCACCAGGCTCCTCTGCCCAAGGAATTCTCCAAGCAAGCATACTGGAGTGGGTTGCCATTTTCATCTTCAGGGGATCTCCCTGACCCAGGGATCAAACTCAGGTCTCCTGCACTGCAGGCAGATTCTTTACCATCTGAGCCACCAGGGAAGCCCCATATAAATTTCTCACACATAAAAGAAGTTGAAGATATACTACTGCCAGATTACAGGATTGTGTCTTACTTGAACATTCTTTTTTATGCTTTTCTATGTTTTTTAACACCTAAAATGAGAGCTCAAACTTTTAATACCAAAAATAAAAAAGAAATATCTTTAAAAATAGAGATGAACTGGATGGTCTCTATGTCAGGTAAGACTCAAAACCTCAGTGACAGCAAAACAGAACGTGAAAAGCCCTAAGACAGGCGCAATTCAGCTAATTCCCTACAGCTCTTCAAGCAAGGGTCTCCACTGAGACTTAGACAAGGAAAAGCACAGTAGGTAGAATAAAAATGCTATTTCAGGACCTTATCAAGTAGAGAAAAGGATGAAGTTCAAGTCAATAGGCACAGCAGAAGATAAGAAATGGCACAAAATCATTTCAAGAAAAATGTTACCAACATTAACTAAAGATGCCAAGAGGGTTTTGAGATGCCTCCAGAAAATAACTGCTTCTGCCTGTGCCTGGCAACTCCACAGAACTTCTCCATTTCTTTATCTATATAATAAAAATCATAATTACACTCTGTTGATGTTGGGGAATAGTTCCAAATCATCATCGTCTTGAGACCAGTTGGAAAGGGATAGAGCTAGGGAAGATGGCATGCAGGACAGCAGGCAGACAGAAGACAATTTTCTCCTCAGGAAAATAAAATATGATTTTTTTTTTTTCCAGGTAGACTCATCGAGTAGAAAGGATGATTCCTTTAGAGCAAACCCATATCCCAAGTGAATCTGTTCTGAGCTCAGAATGTTGGAAAGCTCTTTAACATTTCTAAACCCTAGTTATCACATTTAAAAATGAAGAAAATAAAATCTACTTTGCAGAATGTGTGTGAGGATTGACAGACTAGGTGTAAACCTCACACCCCGGTGTTTGACATTTGGAAAACATTCATTAAGGGCTGGCTAGTTTTAAATTTTCATTGCAAGGAGCACACATTCCACACATTAGGAGAACTTCTTATCTGGGCTGGATAGTAAGGTGGAGTGGGAAACTTGTTATGGAAAAAAACAGAAGGATGGAAAAAATTCAGGAAAGAATCATGGAAAGAATATTTGAGCTTACTATGTCACCTGGTCCAGCTTCCTTTTTTCAAGCCGAACTTTCTCTCTAGAGAGATCACTCAAAAACTTCCTCCGAAAGTGAAATCTCCCTGTACATTTCTCTGCAATTTCTTGTGTCTCTGTAATTATTTCAAAATTTAAAAAGTAGGAAAAAACCCTCCCCTTGGTATCCTATCTTAGTTTTTCATCACGTTTGACTTAAAGTGTTCTTCCTGCATCATTCTTTCGAGCTGAAATATAAACCCATTTCCCTATTTCTCAGCCCTCTGAAAACACTGATTAAGTCATCCTGCATTCCTCTTCAAGAATAAACAGCGTGGACCCCATAAACCTTTCTTCATCCATCTTTCTCTAGCTTAACTTTAAATTTTCATTTTTTTAGTATTTTAAGGATTATTTTCTGAATCTAACTTTATTCTCTTAAGAGAGTAGAGGAGACCCTTAGACAATAGCTGCTTTTATTAATCATGGGCAGAGACTTTGGTGTTATTGTTGCTATTGTTAAAAACAATTCAGAAGAGGTTTTCTGAAAAATACAGCTAAATCAGAAGTAGCTTTAGTAAAAGAGAGCTGTCAGTCTAGCCTACTCCAATCTCTTCAGGGGCCAGAAAGGCTGAGTGCCATCAGCTGAGAGCTGAGATTCTTGGAAAGCCCAAGCTGCCTTAAGAAATGTCAAAATTGCCTCCACTTGCCATGCATTTCCAGGATTCTGAAAAAATAAACAACAAAAACTCTAGACTTCAGATATTTCACCATGAGTTCAACTACTCAAGAAACATACAATCAAGCCATTAAAGATGAAGTTCATAAAATTCAAAGAAACTGTGTCTTTCTCTTAAACAGTGAAAAATATGCCCTTGTGTTTTACATAAAATAAGATGCAAAGGGCATTAAAGATATTTATTACAAGGAAAACCCGTACAGTGTATATTTACTGAATATATACAGAAATATCTTTGTAGTGAGAAAAGTCTTTAAAATATTACCAGTAGGAGGAAGCTATTTTCACAACATTATGATGCTTATAAAATCACCACGATGGTCAGTGAATCCTTGGGGAATAGCACACCTGTTATCAGGAAGGCTTTATTTTCAGTCTGCTCTCCTTCGTATACTGAGAATGATACCATCCGGAGCTCTCACTGAGGGATACAACGGCACCTTCACAGAATCTGTCACTCTGGTGGCTAGGCCTCTTTAACTTACTGACTGCAATTTGGGCGACTCCATCTCTCACTACTGCTTCCAGCACATTCTGTCAACTTTTGACATACAGCACGCATCAGGAGCTCTGCCAGAATGCTGCAGTTCCCTTTAACTGTGCCTCTCGGCACTCTTTCACCTTCCTGGTCACTGTCTTCACCCCCGCTCTGTGATGGGGTCTAGGCATCCCTGATCACTCACCTTTCTAAGGTGACCAGCTGAGGAGGGCAGAGATACAGGAAGCCGGGTCTTCAAGCTCTGCTGACAGATTGTCTTACAGGACCTTATTACTGGTAGATTTGGCTGGAAACTGGCCCTAAAGCTAAATGTTAGGTCTGGGAGAATTCCAAGCCTCCCCTTAATCCTTTAATTCTTTACATTTGCCAGTTGCCTCGTAATTCACCAAGCGCTTTTACACTGCATCTCAGTCAGTCTTCAAAATACCTCCAAGGGATATGTAAGCAGATTTTATCATCACTGTTTTACAAAAGAGGAAAAGAATTCAATGTTTCAGTGACTTGAACTAAAAATTAAGGAGGAGAGAGAGGTGCATTCAATACAAATCCCTCTTGTTCTATTCCAAAAACTGTACTCTCCAGAATTTCTGTCTTTAGTTGGTTACACAGGCTCACAAGTCTCTGAACATTTCTTTCGGACCAGATATCAGAACCACAAGGACTGTCCACAAAACCACAAGATTTGATCATCAATGAACCACTCCTGGTTTTATTTCACTCCTGGTCTACCACTGAAGACTTCTGAGTGTGTGTAGAGGTAAATGAAGATTGTGCCCCTGAGCTTAATGGTGAATTACCAATTACACAACAACTTTACAGAATTTCAAAACAGAGTGAAGGAGAGTTTCATAAAGGTTTTCATTTAAGCTCATGATCAACCAGTATACCAGAATTCCCCCCCAGAAGAATTTGATAGCGGAACACCAATTTTAACACCAATCACCTATCATGTGTTTGTCTCATGATCAAAGAAGACTGTGAAAAAATCAGTATGGATAGCACCCTTCATCAACTGACAAGAATGGAGAATAACTAAGAAAGCTGACATCAGCAAAATCAGTGGGTTGCCATTTCCTTCTCCAGGAGATCTTCTCAACCCAGGAATCGAACTCGGGTCTCCTGCATTGCAGACAGACGCTTTACCCCCTGAACCATGACTTAAATTGGTATTGGAGAACTGAAAGGCACAAAAGTGATCCTGAGATGTCACAGAGGAAGCAAGAGCTTCCTGAGGAAAGAAGGGAGAGTAGAGATTAGGGAGGGACCCCAAAAATCTAGACCCAGACCCCTAAGGAAGGGGAAGCCCCAATTGGAGATAGTGCAAATGAGGGGTTTGTAACACAGCTGCTTCCAGGAATACAGGGGCCAGGGTTGGAGATGGCTAAATAAGAAACTAGAATAAATTGCTGAAAACAAACCACCGCTGCTGCTGAGGTGACACTTTCAGGAAAGGAACTTAACGGGATAAGCAGGTCTGGTCTGCCTCCTCCAGCCTCTCTCCTCCAGCCATGCAGGCCCCTAGAGGGGGTCCCACATTAGCAAAAACTCCAGGGAAAGAGCTAGCAAAGGAGCAACCTGTTTTTTAAAGCTTCAGCCCCAAGGTCACAGACAAAATGAGAAGGATGCGTTTATAGCTGAGAAATGATGGTTCAATAATCAGCACAGACTGTTCTCACATATTCAAAGTCTCTAGTCTGAGGGTGCTCCTGCCAACTGGGCATCTACCTTCATTTGATTTTTGTATCACAGCTGAAGAGAGTTTGTTGCTGCCAGCTAGACAAGAAACTAAAGACATGCTGATTGGCCAGAACACTTATTTTCTCCCTCTCCCACACAGCCTTCTACTGTCACACCACGAATACACAATGTGGGAACATCTGCATTCCAAAGAATCCGCTGTTTATATTAGGAAGCCTCATCATATAAGAAGCTAAGTGGCTTCAGAGATAGGCTGTCGTGGGTTCGAATCCTGATTTCACCACTTACTAGCTGTGGGAATACGAGCCTCATCATTTCACCACCCTGAGCCAGTTTCCCTGTGATGTGATTATACCTCCTGGGCCATAAGAATTAAATGAAACAGTGATGTCAAGGGCCTGGCACGTAAAGCAGGTAAATGCTGGTTTCCTTCAATTTGTAGAAAAAGAACATATCAAAAGGTTAAAGAGCTATTAATAATCAGCTTTTCTTTTCTGAGATCTTCATCTTATACTACCAGTTGGTCTAAGAACTGAGTGTGATTCTATAAGAATATCTACTTAGAGCCAAAAAACCTAAACCTTAAAAGCAATGTAAGCTCACAAGATTAGAATCAAAGTTTAATAAGAGGTGGAGAGACAACTTTGAAGGCAGCAAAGGCTTACCCATACAAGTAAACACAAGAAAATAGAATAAAATACACACTTTGTTTTTGATTGGGAAATACGACTTTTGTCACGAGAGATATTTCATTTTCTTAATGTAACCTTGCTTATCCAAGCAACAGACATAGATCCATGTCATTTTCAAAAAAAATATTAGAAATCTCTTGATGGACTGTAATCCTTCCATGGCCACAACCCCAGTGGTATCATTAGAAAGCACAATGAGTGGACATAATTGTATTAAATCCTGAAAATTCTTCGAAAGGACCATTTATGAGAAATAACCAAATCTGCAAGTAAACATTAGAGCTCAATTAAATAAAAGAACATGAAGGTCACTTCCATTTAAAGCTCGGGGGTGGATTCAATCAATAATGCATTTTGCTGAAGGGCAAAAGCTTATAGAGTGAGTTAAATGAGTTCCTATTTAAAGGCCTGCGGAGAAGAGTCATAAAATATTAGTAATTAGGGTGTGATAATTGTAACAAAAGAGTATTTTATCATTTAAAAAAAAAACGTTTTTAAGCAAAAGCCAACTTTTTCTGTGTCCCCTTTGGGGATTCACAAAATAAAATTATTTCACAGGAGCTCAGAGTTATCTCCTGGTTACTATCCACAGGATGTTTAAGTTTCCTCGGGCCTCATCATCCCTGATGGGTTCTTTGGCCCTGCTACTCACGCGCCATGGACCAGAAGCACTGATCACCTGGGAAATGTAAAAAGTGCAGAATCTCAGGCCCAGGTCCAAACCAACTGAGTCAGAACCTGCATAGAACGGTTCGAACGATTCCTTATTTGGTAAGTATGTTTCACCCCAGTGCCTCGCAAGTTGTGGTCCTCAGATGTGCAGCATGCATATCACTTGATAAGTTGCGAGGAAGGCAAATTTTGCCTCCTGTCACCCCAGCCCTACTAAATCAATAACTCTGAAGGTGAGGTCTAGCAATCTGGGTTTGAACAAGCCCTGCAGGTATTCTGATGTATGCTGAAGCCTGAGAACCACTGCGTCAGCTTAGATATGGACAGACTGGTCTCGTGCACCCACAGCTGTCCACTAGGCGCAGCACTCTTCGAAGATCCTTCCTTAGAAATGAACCCAAATGTCTCCCTGTAACTACCAATTGGGCCATCCCTACCAAAAGGAACAAAGACAACAAATTTCAAACTTTCTTCCACATAGAAATCCCACAACATTCAAAACCAGCTATGAAGTCTTCTTTTCTACAGGCAAAATGTCTACATACAGACACAGATACACACACAGATATACTTTGTTTATATACTATGCATATAAATATAATAAAATATGTTACTAAAAACACTACAATGATTTTGTTGGGTGCGATAAGGGCACTATAACTATAATAAAAGTAACTCCTATATATAGAAAAATTATGAATACAAATATACAATTATATATTATCTCTCTATATATATCATATATATATATATATGGACTTCCTTGGTGGCTCAGTGACAAAGAATTCACCTGCCAATGAAGGAGACATGAGTTTGATCACTGGGTCGGAAAGATCCCCTGGAGTAAGAAATGGCAACCCACTCCAGTATTCTTGTCTGGGAAATCCCATGGACAGAGAAGCCTGGTGGTCTGCAGTCCATGGGGTCACAAAGAATAGGACATAATTTAGTGATTAAACAACTATATATATATACACACACACACACCGGGGAAGGCAATGGCATCCCACCCCAGTACTCTTGCCTGGAAAATCCAATGGACGGAGTAGCCTGGTGGGCTGCAGTCCATGGGGTCGCTAACAGTCGGACAGACTGAGCGACTTCACTTTCACTTTTCTCTTTCATGCATTGGAGAAGGAAATGGCAACCCACTCCAGTATTCTTGCCTGGAGAATCCCAGGGATGGGGGAGCCTGGTGGGCTGCCGTCTATGGGGTCACACAGAGTCGGACACGACTGAAGTGACTTAGCAGCATACACACACACATATAAGACACCATACAGAAAATCTCATACTAACTCAGAGAAGAGTAAAATTATCATCTTTCTCATTCTAGAATGAAACATAAACAATCAGGAGTTACTTTAACACTGTTTTTGGCAGCCCCCCTCATTCACCAGCCTTATGGTCAATCCGATTCCCTGAGTGCTGTATTAACAATATTTTTTTAGTGTTTTCACTCCATGGGATTTCTCCTTCTACAAATAGCACTCTTTGAGAGGTCATTTTGGCCTCTCAATTGCCTCTACTGAGTCTCCAGTCTTGCTTCTGTTTGGCCACAGTATGGAGTGGTGTTGGGCAATGTGGATGGAGATATTAAAGAAGACTATTTCTTTTACAATCACTATTTCTTTTCACTTCTTTCCATTCAGAAAAATTAAATCAGTGACTGAGCTAACTATACCAAAAACTGAGAATGGTTTACTAAACATCATGTCAGTCAGTCAGTCAGTTCAGTCGCTCAGTCGTGTCTGACTCTTTGCAACCCCATGAATCGCAGCACGCCAGGCCTCCCTGTCCATCACCAACTCCCAGAGTTCACTCAAACTCACGTCCATCAAGTTGGTAATGCCATCCAGCCATGTCATCCTCTGTTGTCCCCTTCTCCTCCTGCCCCCAATCCCTCCCAGCATCAGGGTCTTTTCCAATGAGTCAACTCTTCGCATGAGGTGGCCAAAGTATTGGAGTTTCAGCTTCAACATCAGTCCTTCCAATGAACACCCAGGACTGATCTTTAGGATGCCCTGGTTGGGTCTGCTTGCAAACTAACATAAATCATCAGCATCATAATCCCATCACATCTTATTAAACTGTATGATATTATCATATCACATTAAGAAAGTTAGACCTGGACTTGAGGTTCTCTGGGACGTCCTTAAAAAATACTACCTGCTTATTTTGTAATAACCTATAAGGGAAAAGAATCTGAAAAAGAATAAATACATATACAACTGAATCACTTTGTTATACATCTGAAAACACAACATTGTAAATCAACTATACTTCAATATAAAACAAAAATCAAGTAAAAAAAATACCACCTGAACCCACAGATTATAAATAACAGACCTCAGAAACCCTCATGATAAGCATGGATATATGTATATATACAATTTGAATCACTTTACCTGAAACTAACACAACATTGTAAATCAAGTACACGCCAACAAAAATTTTTAAAAAGAACTTCCCTGGCAGTCCAGTGGTTAAGAATCCACCTGCCAAAGCAGGAGACAAGGGTTTGATTCCTGGTCCAGGAAGATTCCATATCCTGTGAAGCAATCAAGCCCATGCATCACAACTACTAAAGCCCACACACCTAGGGCCTGTGTTCCACAACAGAGACCAGTGCAATGAGAAGCCCATGCACTGAAGCCAGGGAGTAGTACCCGCTTGCCATAACTAGAGAAAGTCCACGCTCAGCAACAAAGACCCAGCATAGCCATAAATAAACAAATGCTTTTAAAAATACAAAAAGAGAAAGAAATACACATGACTTCAATTTTAGATGCAGTCCAAGGTGGCCCATGAATGAGTGGAGCACAGAGGGGAGAGACATGAGCATGTCTACCAAGGAAGGTGGGCTTTCCAGGTAGTGCTAGTGGTAAGGAACCCACCTCCCGATTCAGGAGATACAAGAGACATGGGTTGGATCCCTGAGCTGGGAAGATCCCCTGGACGAGGGCATGACAAACCACTCCATTCTCTTGCCTGGAGAATGCCATGGACAGAGGGGCCTGGCAGGCTATATAGTCCGTAGGATCACAAAGAGTCAGACACGACTGAGTGACTAAGCATGCGCCAAGGGAGGTGGTTATCAGCACTGAACCTGGCAAATAACGTGCACCCATTCGGAATACATTACGCTGCACTTTCATTTACCTGCTGCTCACGCAGTAATGCAACAACCACCCTGATATGTTTGGGCTTCAAATGCTCTGCATGATTAACCGTGGTTATTCCTCTGGGATGCTGCTGCTTGCTGTTCAGTCGCTCAGTCATGGCCGACTCCCTGTGACCCCATGGACTGTGGCCTGCTCATGGGATTCTCCAGGCAAGAATACTGGAGTGAGTTGCCATTTCCTCCTCCAGGAGATCTTCCCTACCCGGGGATTGTGCCGGTGTCTCCTGCGCTGGCAGGCAGATTCTCTACCATTGAGCCCCCTGGGAAGTCCTACTCTTCTGGGACATTTGCTCTATACCCAGGGCCATTTGGCTGCCCATCTACATCTGTTGAAAGCTTCAGTGCTCATCTCAAAGGCTATCTTCCCCAAGTTTTTCTTGAACCTATACACCTCTCTTCAAACCTTCCATTAATACGATTGTATTACCACTTCTTTGACACTGTTCTCATTCTGCAGATCACTGCAGCCATTTGGTCATTTGTCTCCTCCCCAACATCAGGGAGGGACTTCCTCAGTGACCGGTGCCCACTCCTCCTCTTCTCGGAAAGTCTGGCACATGCTACCATGGCACACAGCATTGGTCTTCCACCCAACATCCACCCCTCCTTTCTTGCAAACAAAACTCTTCTATGTGGAAAGCTTTATGAATTATGACTGATCTCAGACAAGCATAAAAATTGGATTCTTGTCTTCCAAATATCTAGTTTCTCTGGTCCCCTAACAGCTCCTGGAGGTGTGGGACAGACTGAGAAATAGTTTTTCTTGTATTAAAAGAAATATTTCTTTTTCTACTCTGCCTCTTTCTACCTCTTCCTTATTATAAAGGGTAGTGTTTGGAGCAGTGGCAGCCTTCGTAGGATCAAGAAGTGACAAGCTTAAAGACAAAAACCGAACATTGACAACGACAGAGTAGAAAGGCAGAAAGGGCCTGGGTCTCTACTGGACTTGTAAACTTATTGCATCCAAAGCAGAACCAACAACCTACGTCACAGAAGATAAATGGCTCCTTCATTTAGCCAACATCAACAGGTAACGTTACGTCGCCAAAAGCATCACTAACACTGCCACTGAGGAAACAGAGGCTGACTTTATTTTTTGGGCTCCAAAATCACTGCAGATGGTGACTGCAGCCATGAAATTAAAAAGATGCTTACTCCTTGGAAGGAAAGTGATGACCAACCTGGACAGCATATTAAAAAGCAGAGACATTACTTTGCCAACAAAGGTCCGTCTAGTCAAGGCTATGGTTTTTCCAGTGGGCATGTATGGATGTGAGAGTTGGACTGTGAAGAAAGCTGAGCGCCGAAGAATTGATGCTTTTGAACTGTGGTGTTGGAGAAGACTCTTGAGAGTCCCTTGCACTGCAAGGAGATCCAACCAGTTCATCCCAAAGGAGATCAGCCCTGGGTGTTCATTGGAAGGACTGATGCTGAAGCTGAAACTCTAATACTTCGGCCACCTGATGCAAAGAGCTGACTCATTTGAAAAGACTCTGATGCTGGGAAAGATTGAAGGCAGGAGGAGAAGGGGACAGAGGATGAGATGGTTGGATAGCATCACTGGCTCAATGGACATGAGTTTGGGCAAACTCCAGAAGTTGGTGATGGACAGGGAGGCCTGGTGTGCTGCGGTTCATGGGGTGGCAAACAGGTGGACACGACTAAGTGACTAAACTGAAATGAACTGAACTGAACTGAATACAGCCACTATTATTCTTGGCATACAGTAAACACTTGCCTGTGCCTATGCTTGTCACTAAGTCATGTCCCACTCTTTGTGAGACCACAGACTGAGCCTGCCAGGCTCCTCTGTCCATGGAATTCTCCAGACAAGAATACTGCAGTGGGTGCCATTTCTCCAAGGGATCTTCCCAGCCCACGGATCAAACCCATGTCTCCTGCATTGGCAGGTAGATTCTTTCTCACTTAGCCAACTGGGAAGCCCCATAATAAATACTTGAATATTTATTAAGATGTATTTTAACTGAGTTTGATTCATTCATTCAAGCAGCTAGAAAACACACAAAAGCTCTTGGCATTTCACTGCTACCATTTTCTTCTACTTCATTCAAAATTTCACCTACATTACAGAAGAAAACCACTTCCTAACTGTCACTGAATGCAAACAATTTCAGCATACTAATAAAGCTTTTTAAAAAGATAATAGAATGTTTGCAAAGAAATTAGATTCACAGTAACAAAGAGAAAAAAATTTAATGTGCAGTTCTGAAACCTGCTTTAAAGGATACTTTATAAATTTCAAAACTGTCAAAACTTTGCCCTAAATGAAGTAACTGGGTTACATGAGAAATCCACAAAAACTCATGCACCCAGCTCTCTGCTGCCTATGCCCGTTACACAGATCTCAAAATCAGGGATTATAAAAAGCCTCTTGATGAAAGTAAAAGAGGAGGATGAAAAAGTTGGCTTAAAGCTCAACATTCAGAAAACGAAGATCATGGCATCCGGTCCCATCACTCCATGGGAAATAGATGGGGAAACAGTGGAAACAGTGTCAGACTTTATTTTGGGGGGCTCCAAAATCACTGCAGATGGTGATTGCAGCCATGAAATTAAAAGACGCTTACTCCTTGGAAGAAAAGTTATGACCAACCTAGATCATATATTAAAAAGCAGAGACATTATTTTGCCGACTAAGGTCCGTCTAGTCAAGGCTATGGTTTTTCCAGTAGTCATGTATGGATGTGAGAGTTGGACTGTGAAGAAGGCTGAGCGCCGAAGAATTGATGCTTTTGAAGTGTGGTGTTGAAGAAGACTCTTGAGAGTCCCGTGGACTGCAAGGAGATCCAACCAGTCCATTCTGAAGGAGATCAGCCCTGGGATTTCTTTGGAAGGAATGATGCTAAAGCTGAAACTCCAGTACTTTTGCCAGCTTGCTGGGGGGCCAGCGTGAGGAACTCTGCCCATGGCAAAGGTCATGAGGAAGGAGGCTTCGGCATACGCAAAGGCGTGGTCAAGCCTCAGGAGACCACCCTGTTCCCGAGCATCTACCCCAAAACCAGAGTCTGTTTTCTGCTCTCACCTACACCTTTGACTTTCTGGGGGGCTCTCCCCCATAACCGTTTCTCTTGGAGAAGGAGTAAACGTGCAGCTCCAAGTCAATAAAAATTCCTGGGCGTGACAAGAGTGTTTCAGCTTACGAACTCTGAAGGTTATCTAGCTCACCTGTATAAGTTCGTCCAACCACATGATGGTTTACAGCCCCTCAACCATGAGAGGCACGAGATGTTTTAGACTTACTAAAGGCAAATTCTTGTGGGAAGTTAGAAATTATTAGTATAGTGGGTTGGTTGGGAATTATATCGGTGAAGGGTTTTTTCATTTGTTGTGTCAATAATTGCTGCTAATTCCCTCCCCTGGGTGGGACAAGGGTGTCTCAGGTCAAAACCTCTCTGCTGACNAGGGAGGAGAAGGGGACGACAGAGGATGAGATGGCTGGATGGCATCACTGACTCGATGGACGTGAGTCTGAGTGAACTCAGGGAGCTGGTGATGAACAGGGAGGCCTGGAGTGCTGCGGATCATGGGGTCGCAAAGAGTCGGACACAACTGAGTGACTGAACTGAACATGCTTACCATCTTACTAACTTATACCATTCCCTCAACATTTGCTGAGTGCAAATATGTTCTAACTGTCATGCTACACACTAGGAATATAAAATATGCAGGAAAGGGGCCCTCATATAAAAAAACCCATAGTCCAGAGCAGGGGTCAACAAACTTTTCCTTAAACTGCCAGATAGTAAATATTTTAGACTTTGAGGGCCATACAGCCTCTGCTTTAACTCTGCTGTTGTGGCACAAAAGCTGCCACAGACAATACACAAAAAGACATGGCTATATTCCAATAAACCTTCATTTACTAAAACAGGCAGCCAGTAGACTGCAGTCTGCCTACAGAGTTTACACTGGTCAACAGAACATTATGCAATGGTGAAATGTTTCTTCAATATCCAGTGTGGTAGCCACCAGCTACACATAGCCACTGCTGCTGCTGCTGCTGCTGCTAAGTCACTTCAGTCGTGTCCGACTCTGTGTGACCCCAGAGACGGCAGCCCACCAGGCTCCCCCATCCCTGGGATTCTCCAGGCAAGAATACTGGAGTGGGTTGCCATTTCCTTCTCCAATGCATGAAAGAGAAAAGTGAAAGTGAAGTCGCTCAGTCTGTCCGACTGTTAGCGACCCCATGGACTGCAGCCCACCAGGCTACTCTGTCCATTGGATTTTCCAAGCAAGAGTACTGGGGTGGGGTGCCATTGCCTTCCCCGCACATAGCCACTGGACAATTGAAATGTGGCTAGTGCAGCTGATGAACTGAATTTTAACTGTAATTTAATTTTAATTAATTTAAATTAATTTAAATGAATATGATTTAAATTTATTTTAATTAATTTAAATTTAAATAGCCTTATATGTAGTGGCTACCCTATTGGATAACATAGGCAGAGAGTGCATCTAACAGTCCCTTCAACTAAAAACCTGCCTCAAAACTTATCTCCAAAACCCCCCAAACCAAAAAAAAAAAAACCTTCGCCTCAACCAGAAAGCCTTCCTGACAGCTTCTATCCATGGTGGTCACATACTGTCTCTTATCCTATATCTAGTCCTTATTCCCATTCATTTTGGACTTGCTAACATTGTGATTAATACTTATGTGTTTCATAATTCTCTCCTGTGTTTAAATCTCTTTCCCGAACTGAACAAAAATTCGAGTACAGAGAATATTTCTCCTGATTATTATCATCTTCCTTTGTCACAGAGTCTTGTGTGGTACTCAAAATCCAGAAGGTGCTCCAGAAAGTCATTAGACACCATGTCCTTCCTTTAGTGATCTCCCTGACAGGTGGTGATGTTTGCTCAAGACAGATGGTCCTTTGGGGCCAGGATCAGCACTTACTTGGAGAATATTTCTACAATGGCCGATGAGTTGTTCTTGTTGACAAGAGAAAGTTCCTTGGCTGTAACCCTCAACGATAGAGAAGCCCATTGCCGTCTGTTAAATGGAGTTGGTTCCATCTTGTCTACAGATACTGAAATACCTATGTGATAAAGAAAGTCAGAATATTAGACACAGAAGAGAGTTCTCCAGCATCCAATGACTGGCAACAGTGTGGTATAAGTGAGAGCAGAGAGCCCTGGAGCAGCAGACTGTATTCCTCTACCGGTTCTCTCAAAAACTGTAACCTAGATCAGATGGTTGAATTGGAGTAGTAGTTTCCTGTAAAATGAGAAGGTTAGATCAGGTGATCTCTAAGGTCCCTTTCAGTTTGCATCATTTTATGACTGACCCCACTGTGCAAACATCGATTGACCTTTCCCTGAACTTAAGTCTGTTCCAAAGTCACATTTGGAGTGAAATGTTCCACTCTTCTGAGTTACACCCCAGGGGAAGTACAACTGGCATCTCTGCAGAGTCAGGTCGAAATTAGGTTCTACCTACATCCAAGTTTCTTTTGGCTGCCTTCTTTCCCCAAGCTCTGCAGCACTGACCACGTGGTACTAGGGAAAGAGCTACAGATACAGCACTGAATAACATAAAGAGCACAGGCTTAAAGGCAAGACAGACATCAAATGAAATAATAATTCTGTAACCTTAAACAAATTATATAATATTTTCAGTTTTAGTTACCTCACTGAAAAATGAGAATACTTACCCCTTTGTATGGTTTTTGATGTGAATTTAAGGAGATAATATATTTAAATACTAGGCATATTATAGTATCAAGAACATTTAAGTATAATATATTAGTATTGGCTTCAAGTCAAAAAATACCATAAAGTCATACTCTTGACATCACCTAGACTGACATCACCTAGACCCTTCCATTAACTGGATTATTTGGTTTTGCTCTAGTAATTATCAAAGGAGTCCCAACCTTTGTCCAAAAGAGGTGAGATTAGAAATGAATCAAAAGTTTCCTTATTTGAAGAGTGAACAATGTAAATGAAAGTACTCCTTGCAGCTCTTTTGACAACCACAGAATGTAACTGATCAGTAGAATGCATGGTTCATTGGGTACTGCTTCCAACAGCCTTGACAACCGCAGAGCACAGTGTGCATATCCAAGCAATGGGGGCCTCCATTTCACACTAAAAGTTCCATGATGCAGAGTAAGTGATAAGCAGGCCCAAAAGACCACACTACTTTTCCACAGGTAGTCCGTGTTCTCCCCACTAAAGCCTGGTCTGAAAACGATGCTAGTTTTGTTGTTTTTGTTTGTCTGTTTAAATTCCCATGTTGGAGGGCAACATAGAACCCTTCTATGGTAAGGTGCTCTGGTATCACAGACACATGCATTTAAATGGGAGTGTTGGCCCCATCACTTAAAGCTGTGTGTCCTTCCTAAAAGTCAGATTTCTTATCCATAACAATAGTACTTACTCCATAGTACCTTTTTAGAAAAGTATTTATCTTTATCTATTTAGTGGGCTGCACCAGGTCTTAGCAGTGGCACACAGGATTTTTTAGCTGTGGCATACAAACTCTTAGCTGCGGCATGTGGGTCTAGTTCCATGACCAGGGATTGATCCTGGGACCCCAGCCTTGGAGCATAGAGTCTCAGCCAATGGACCACCAGGGAAGTCCCACTTCATAGTATCTTTTTTTTTTGTTTCCCCTAGTATCTTCATGAGGAATAAATAAGATAAAAAAAAAAGACCCTGACATAGAATAAGTAAGCAATAAATTTAGTTTTTTTGTATTACCTCTTCTCCCTGGATAAAATAATATTAATTCTATACATGTTCTCTGAAATAATCCTACATGTATCAAATAATCTTGATATATGATATTCATCTATCTGCTTTTCAGTTTGTAACTGACAGACCTACCAGACATTGTCAGTCCTTTCTCTCACAAGAAAAAGACACAGCTGTGTATTCAGCTAAACATAATTATGTAAACCACAATAATGACCCTTTAAAACACATCCAGGAAACACTGACCAACACTTTAAGACATTATTTGGTATAATTATGCTTCCCCAGTGTAACTACACATATAAATGATATCAATTCTAAAGGGATCAATTCTGAATTTAAAAAAATACAAAAGATTATGTTCTCATATTTTTTCATGATAAAAGGAAAAGCATTAATTATTTGAGGGACTTAGTGTGAAAAAGTAAAAGGATTTTAATTCCCAAGTCTAATTCTGTGGTTTTGATTGCTCTCAGCCAGAAAGCCGAGTCAGAACAACTGCCTTGGTATAATGCTAGGATAAGCACACTTACACTCAATGAGGCGGCTCACACCCTGACCACATCTTCATAGAAGCATACTATTGCTTCCTAGCAATGTGATTAGCACCCTGTGAAACATATAAAGGTGATAATCAGTACATGATTTTTGATAAACTCTGGTACCAGGTTGTGTGCATGCTAAGTCGCTTCAGTCATGTTTGACTCTCTGCAATCCCATGGACTGTAGCCCACTGGGCTCTTCTGTCCATGGGATTCTCCAGGGAGGGATACTGGAGTGGGTTGCCATGCCCTTCTCCAGGGGATCTTCCTGACCCAGGGATCAAACCCGAGTCTTTTATGTCTCCTGCATTGGCAGGCAGGTTCTTTATCACTAGTGCCACCTGGGAAAGCTCTCTGGTACCAGGTTGCCTAGTAACTACTTCCTGTAAGGTCCTGCCCAAATAATGTATGCAATCTACCAAGCTTGCTAATGCACACAAATAACTGTAGCACAAGACAGAACGTGGTTAGAGGCAATGCATGGTCTAGGAGTACAGGACTTGATTTTCTGGCATGGTGGGAGAGAAGGGAAGACTTGATAGTTACAGAACTGGCAGAATTTTATCAAGTGAGGGCAGAAGGAGGACAGTGCCCTTCAGATAGGAGGGATACTGTTACACCACTAGGGATGTGAAACAGCAAAAGATACTTTAATGGAGTTAGACTCTAGCTGCAAAAGAAGTTGAAGATAAAGTAGGGAAAGACAGAATGAGGATGGATTGGGAAGAGCCTTGAAAACCATGCTAATGAGAATTCCCTGATCGTCTAGTGGTTAGGACTTGATGCTTTCACTGCTGTGGGCCTGGGTTCGATCCCTGGTTGAGGAACTCAGATCCCGCAAGCCAAGTGGCAAGGTCAAAACAATAACAAGAACAACAAAAAAGAAAACAATAGGGCTTCCCTGGTGGCTCAGATGGTAAAAAAGAAAACCATGCTAAGGAATTTGGGCCATAATCCTAGTGGAAAGAACTAGCCTGTGGGTGAGCAGAGGTGAGGTCTAGTTGTAATGTGTCACTCCCTAGCACATAAGTGACCTTTATGGCAAATGGAAAAAATAATTTCCCTGAGCTTCAATATCCACACATGTAAAAAAAAAGAGTTCTACAAGCGGATTACCCAGTCTCAATGGCTGGATAATAGGAGTTTCCGAAAAACCAAGCAACGGAATTTTAATTACTGGTCAAGAAGATCCTAAAATTGTCAAAGTGAAAGGTAATCAACGTTTAAATTAGCATAGATGGGAATGGAAAAATGGGAAGAAAGAATTGAGAGTTCTTAGAATAAAACGGGCTTAGGGTGAGAAGGAATCAAAGGTGGCATCATCAAAGTTGAACAATTAGAAGGTTGCCAATGCCATTAACATAGAGTAAATAGAGGAAGAAGAGGGGGAGTAAGGAGTTTTGCTTTACACATGTTGAGATCTACACGTCAGCAAGAAAAATCCTAGTGATACACAAGAGGAAGCTAAAAGGTTAAAAATCAGTCTCTTAGAAAGGAAATGAACATTTTAATTTTTTCTTTTCTTTTTTCTTTGGCCACGCCAGGCAGCATGCAGGATCTTAGTTGCCTGACTGGGGGCTCAACCCTGGCTCCTAAAGTGGAAGCAGGGAGTCTTAACCACTGGACCACCAAGGAAGTCCCAAAATAAGCATTTTAAAACATCTATTTATGCACAGCACACATCTCAACCCTCACAACCAATTTAAAAGATTGGTTTTATTATCTTACATTTATGATGAAGAAACTGAAGTTTAGAGATATTAAATAACTTTACAACAATCACTTAGCTATAAAGTACCAGAGCTGGGATTCAAATTCATATTCTATTTGACTCTAAAGTTAATTTTCTTTCCACTACATGTAGTAGTAATGATTAAGACCATCACTTTTAGCCAAAGTCAAAAATGGGCAACAAAATCTTGGAACCCACCTAAGCTGAAAACCCACACAAATTATCTTTCAATAAGAGTGTGGTGGCAAATATCTTCCCAAAATAGCATCAGACATGATAATCATGCTTCCAGAGAAACTTAAAGTTACCTTGGGCCTGCCTGAAATACTCTCCCATTGTGAATATCTCGGCTTTCTGGACTTGCATTAAATCTGTGATACTTCCCCCAACTCACCCTGTCTCAGATTAGAGTCCCATTCTCGAATTTTAGGACAATGTCCTTAATCCTAGAAATTTTGTTAAGGGTGAAAACAAAACACCTAAAACAAAAACAAAACAACCCCATGGACCCATTGAATTCTCCAGGTCAGAATACTGGAGTGGGTAGCCTTTCCCTTCTCCAGGGGATCTTCCCAGCCCAGGCATTGAACCCAGGTCTCCCACATTGCAGGCAGATTCTTTACCAGCTGAGCCACAAGGGAAGCCCAAACAAAACAAAAACCCTTTTCCAAACGGACAGGGTATTCATTTGGGGCTACAGTATTTTTGAATATTTTGTCCAGTGGCCCAGAGGACTTTAAAACCCAATCCATTGCATTGTCATATACAAATAATAACAGCAGCTATACTTATCTAGCACTTACTAACTCTAATTCTTACAACTCTGGAGACAGACTATTTCTATTAAACAAACAAAACAAAACAGAACCCAACTGTGGTTTATTAAGATTGACGAAATTGCCTAAGGTCAGACATTTAACACAGGGCCCAGGCAGAATTCAGCATTCAAACTCCAAAACCCAAGTTTCACCTGTGAAGGAAAAACTGCTGGACTGGTGGAAATTTGGGTAGGAATTAAAGGAAACGGATATAACAAAAATAACTCTTAAGATTTCTAGCCTGAGACTGGGGCAGTGGCACAGCAAAAAATAATGGGATACATAGAAAGGGGAACTATTTGCTAAGAGGAAGGTGCCTACAATTTTAGACACATATGGCAGATTTTTATATCAAGAGAGAAGTTCAGAAATCAAGTAATCAAATCTCCCTTTTTACAGTAAGGGAATGAAGCCAAATAAACACCCAATAACTTTCCCGAACTCACCATCTAGTCAATATGAGAGCCAGAGCTATTCTCAGTTCAAAGTTCTTTTATCATACCTGGCAGCTTGAAGTGGAACAGCTAAACCCCTATAGGTGAGCTGTATAAAGATCTCTGAACAAAGGTCCTTGAAAATCAAGGGTTGGGTAATGACTCACAGGGAAATTTGGCCCCGGGTATCTGCTTCCTCAAGAGATTGCTTGGGTGAGGTCTATAGCCGCTTGGGAAACCAACTCTAATAACTTCACTTTCCCTAACCAAGCGAATTGTCTCCCAGAAACAAAACTGACAAAAGCAAAAGAGTTGCCCCTAATAAAATCCTGTTCTTAAAAATCCAATCTTGGGACTTCCCTGGTGGTCCAGTGGTTTAAGACACCACCTTCCACTGAAGGGGGTGTGGGTTGGGAAACTAAGATCCTGCATGCTACACAGCGCAGCCAAACAAAAAGTAAATAAATAAAATCACTTCATAAAACAACAACAAAAAAAGCAGGACAGCTCAAAAAAGAAAAAATCCATTTCTTGCTATTTTTTCTTGCTCTTGAGATGGCTGCTTGTGCAAGAGGCATAGTTGGTTGAATAGAAAATAGAGAACAAAGTACAAACTCAATTGTTTTAAGAAAAATATTCTTTTAGAAATAGATTGTAGACTTAAAAAAAAAAAAATCTAAAAAACTTCAACGTGCACTTATAGCTGATTTACTTCTATGTATAGCAGAAACTAATAAAACTTTGGAAAGCAATTATACTCCAATTTAAAAAAATGAAAAATTAAAAAAATAAAAAATTTCAAGGTGCAAAGGGAAATTTTAAACAAAAGCAACATGAAATGTATTTCCACACCACATTTGTTTATAACATAAACTGCATTTATTTCTAAGGGTGTATTTTTATACAAAAAATAATGATTAAGTTAATACCCCTGAAAAAAAAAATTGGAAGTTAATAGCTATTTTAACCTTTTATATTGAAATAACTTTAGATTTACAGAGTTGCAAAGATAGGACAAAAGTTTCTGTACCTTTCACCTAGGTTTATATTACATTACAACAAGACAATTATCAAAATTAACATTGGTAGAATACCACCAAATTAACTATAAATTTTATTCCAATTTTACCAGTTTTTCACTAATGTATTTTTTCTATTCTAGGACCCTACACTGCACTTAGTTGCCATGCTTCTTTAAGTCTCCTTAAATCTCTGATAGTTTGTCTGTTTTTCCTTGCCTTTCATGGCCTTAACACTTTGAAGAATACTGGCAGATATTATGTAGAGTGTCCCTAATTTGAATTTCCTGGTTTCTCCAATAAAAACAACCAGGGTTCTCTGGAGAAGTGGTTGATTCCAGAGCTGCAGCAGGACAAATCCAAGATAAACCTAGACAGGGAACTATACTCAATATCTAATAATACTCTCTAAGGGAAAAGAATCTGAAAAAGAATATGTATATCTAACTGAATCACTTTGCTGTACACCTGAAACATAACATTGTAAAGCAACTATACTTCTATTTAAAGAGAGAGACAGACAGAGACAGAGAGATAAAAACAAGATAAGCTTGGAACATCTCTCAATGTTCAAAAAAAGTTTGCTTTAAAAAAAAAAGTTTTCTCAGATTAGATTGAGGCTATAGAATCTGGGGAAGAATACTACAAAGCTGATAAGCCTCCTCAGTGCATGGTATTAGAGGGTACACTGTGTTGATGTCTGTCTTATTACTGATGATGTTTACCTTGATCACTTGGTTAAGGTGCTATCTGCTAGGTTTCTCCAATGTAAAGTGGCTATTTTCTTCTGTTTATAATTCATAAATATTTGGGGAGACTTATCTTAATCCTGTTTTTCCTTAAACTTTTACTCACTAATTTTAGCATTTACAGGGGGATCTTGCCTCCAGGAATCATTATGGTGGTGTTCTAATGGTGATTTTTTTGTTGCTCTCATTCCTTCTATATTTATTAATTGGAGGAATTCTTCTATAAAGAAGAATTGGCCTTTCTCCCTCATTTATTTAGTCAATCATTTATTTATACTAATATTAGACTCATGGATATTTATTTTATTCTCTGGGTTATGATATTCCTGGATTATTTCATTTTGTTGCATAGATCGTTCTACTTTAGCCATTTGGAACTCTTTCAGCTTGGCTCTGGTGTCCTTTCAAGATACCACCATTTTTTTTTAAGCACTTTTAAGCTCTATAAGATGTTCCAGGTTCATCGAGTGTTTGCCCTGCCCTGGCTCTGGAATCAGCCGCTTCTCCAAGGAGCCCTGGTTCCTGTTATTGGAGAAACCAAGATCTGGGCAGTAGGTGTACTCAGTGCTACTCAGACGTCACTGCTTCTGGAATCACAGGGGACAGAACCGGGAAATCCATGTGTGAATATTAACTCATGTATATACACACACATCTATATTTCTATATTTATTTCTCTATATACCTATGTATATGTGTCTATATATATATATTAGTCAGTTAAGTCACACAGTCGTGTCCAACTCTTTGTGACCTCATGGACTGCAGCACATCAGGCTTCCCTGTCCATCACCAACTCCTGGAGCTTGCTCAAACTCATATCCTTTAAGTTGGTGATGTCATCCAACCATCTCATCCTCTGTTGTCCCCTTCTCCTCCTGCCTTCAATCTTCCAAGCATCAGGGTCTTTTCCAATGAGTCAGTTCTTCATATCAGGTGGCCAAAGTATTGGAGTTTCAGCATCCGTCCTTCCAATGAATATTCAGGACTGATTTCCTTTAGGATTGACTGGTTTGATCTCCTTGAAGTCCAAAGGACTCTCAAGAGTCTTCTCCAACACCACAGTTCAAAAGCATCATTTCTTCATCACTCAGCTTTCTTTATAGTCCAACTCTTACATCCATACATAACTACTAGAAAAACCAGAGCTTTGACTAGACAGACCTCTGTTGGCAGAGTAATGTCTCTGCTTTTTAATACACTGACTAGGTTTGTCATAGCTTTCCTTCCA
>SJYX01023877.1:8399-55904 GCA_006410675.1 Oreotragus oreotragus | reverse complement strand
AAAAAAAAATCTAAAAAACTTCAACGTGCACTTATAGCTGATTTACTTCTATGTATAGCAGAAACTAATAAAACTTTGGAAAGCAATTATACTCCAATTTAAAAAAATGAAAAATTAAAAAAATAAAAAATTTCAAGGTGCAAAGGGAAATTTTAAACAAAAGCAACATGAAATGTATTTCCACACCACATTTGTTTATAACATAAACTGCATTTATTTCTAAGGGTGTATTTTTATACAAAAAATAATGATTAAGTTAATACCCCTGAAAAAAAAAATTGGAAGTTAATAGCTATTTTAACCTTTTATATTGAAATAACTTTAGATTTACAGAGTTGCAAAGATAGGACAAAAGTTTCTGTACCTTTCACCTAGGTTTATATTACATTACAACAAGACAATTATCAAAATTAACATTGGTAGAATACCACCAAATTAACTATAAATTTTATTCCAATTTTACCAGTTTTTCACTAATGTATTTTTTCTATTCTAGGACCCTACACTGCACTTAGTTGCCATGCTTCTTTAAGTCTCCTTAAATCTCTGATAGTTTGTCTGTTTTTCCTTGCCTTTCATGGCCTTAACACTTTGAAGAATACTGGCAGATATTATGTAGAGTGTCCCTAATTTGAATTTCCTGGTTTCTCCAATAAAAACAACCAGGGTTCTCTGGAGAAGTGGTTGATTCCAGAGCTGCAGCAGGACAAATCCAAGATAAACCTAGACAGGGAACTATACTCAATATCTAATAATACTCTCTAAGGGAAAAGAATCTGAAAAAGAATATGTATATCTAACTGAATCACTTTGCTGTACACCTGAAACATAACATTGTAAAGCAACTATACTTCTATTTAAAGAGAGAGACAGACAGAGACAGAGAGATAAAAACAAGATAAGCTTGGAACATCTCTCAATGTTCAAAAAAAGTTTGCTTTAAAAAAAAAAGTTTTCTCAGATTAGATTGAGGCTATAGAATCTGGGGAAGAATACTACAAAGCTGATAAGCCTCCTCAGTGCATGGTATTAGAGGGTACACTGTGTTGATGTCTGTCTTATTACTGATGATGTTTACCTTGATCACTTGGTTAAGGTGCTATCTGCTAGGTTTCTCCAATGTAAAGTGGCTATTTTCTTCTGTTTATAATTCATAAATATTTGGGGAGACTTATCTTAATCCTGTTTTTCCTTAAACTTTTACTCACTAATTTTAGCATTTACAGGGGGATCTTGCCTCCAGGAATCATTATGGTGGTGTTCTAATGGTGATTTTTTTGTTGCTCTCATTCCTTCTATATTTATTAATTGGAGGAATTCTTCTATAAAGAAGAATTGGCCTTTCTCCCTCATTTATTTAGTCAATCATTTATTTATACTAATATTAGACTCATGGATATTTATTTTATTCTCTGGGTTATGATATTCCTGGATTATTTCATTTTGTTGCATAGATCGTTCTACTTTAGCCATTTGGAACTCTTTCAGCTTGGCTCTGGTGTCCTTTCAAGATACCACCCATTTTTTTTTAAGCACTTTTAAGCTCTATAAGATGTTCCAGGTTCATCGAGTGTTTGCCCTGCCCTGGCTCTGGAATCAGCCGCTTCTCCAAGGAGCCCTGGTTCCTGTTATTGGAGAAACCAAGATCTGGGCAGTAGGTGTACTCAGTGCTACTCAGACGTCACTGCTTCTGGAATCACAGGGGACAGAACCGGGAAATCCATGTGTGAATATTAACTCATGTATATACACACACATCTATATTTCTATATTTATTTCTCTATATACCTATGTATATGTGTCTATATATATATATTAGTCAGTTAAGTCACACAGTCGTGTCCAACTCTTTGTGACCTCATGGACTGCAGCACATCAGGCTTCCCTGTCCATCACCAACTCCTGGAGCTTGCTCAAACTCATATCCTTTAAGTTGGTGATGTCATCCAACCATCTCATCCTCTGTTGTCCCCTTCTCCTCCTGCCTTCAATCTTCCAAGCATCAGGGTCTTTTCCAATGAGTCAGTTCTTCATATCAGGTGGCCAAAGTATTGGAGTTTCAGCATCCGTCCTTCCAATGAATATTCAGGACTGATTTCCTTTAGGATTGACTGGTTTGATCTCCTTGAAGTCCAAAGGACTCTCAAGAGTCTTCTCCAACACCACAGTTCAAAAGCATCATTTCTTCATCACTCAGCTTTCTTTATAGTCCAACTCTTACATCCATACATAACTACTAGAAAAACCAGAGCTTTGACTAGACAGACCTCTGTTGGCAGAGTAATGTCTCTGCTTTTTAATACACTGACTAGGTTTGTCATAGCTTTCCTTCCAAGGAGCAAGCATCTTTTAATTTCACGGCTGCAGTCACCATCTGCAATGATTTTGGAGCCCAAAAGAATAAAGTCTCTCACCATTTCCATTGTTTTCCCATCTATTTGCCATGAAGTGATGGGACCAGATGCCATGATCTTAGTTTTCTGAATGTTGAGTTTTAAAGCAGCTTTTTCACTCTCCTCTTTCACGTTCATCAAGAGGTTCTTTAGTTCCTCTTTCGCTTTCTGCCATAAGGTGGTGTCATCTGCATATCTGAGATTATTGATATTTCTCCCGGCAGTCTTGATTCCAGCTTGTGCTTCATCCGGTCTTTGATGAAGCCTTCATTCATCATTTAGCATGATGTACTCTGCATAGAAGTTAAATAAGCAGGGTGACAATATACAGCCTTGACATATTCCTTTCCCAATTTGGAACCAGTCTGTTGTTCCATGTCTGGTCCTAACTCTTGCTTCTTGACCTGCATATTTGCATACCTTGACTTGCTTCTTGACCTTGATTTCCCAGGAGGCAGGTAAGGCAATCTGGTATTCCCATCTCTTTAAGAATCTTCCACAGTTTGGTGTGACCCACATAGCCAAAAGCTTTGGCATAGTCAATAAAGCAGAAATAGATGTTTTTCTGGAATTCTCTTGCTTTTTCTATGATCCAACAGATGTTGGCAACTTGATCTCTGGTTCTTCTGCGTTTTCTAAATCCACCTTGAACATCTGGAAGTTCTTGGTTCACATATTGTTGAAGCCTGGCTTGGAGAATTTTGAGCATCACTTTGGTAGTGTGTGAGATGAGGGCAATTGTGTGGTAGTCCAAACACTCCTTAGCATAAATGCTTATATATATTTATAAATATATGCACATATATTTATGGAGAAGGAAATGGCAACCCACTCCAGTATTCTTGCCTGGAGAATCCCATGAACGGAGGAGCTTGGTGGGCGAGAGTTCACAGGTTGCAAAGAGTCGGACACGACTGAGCGACTTCACTTTCACTTTCACACATATATTTAAACTACAAATTCATAGTGGTACTTCTGAATCCAATCTAGCATCACAAAATTTATTCTAGCATTACCTTTTATTTACTTGTACCTTCTTTCTCTGATGGTGAGAAGCCTAATTTCATAGAATTTGGAAAAAGATATAGAATCTTCAAAATTATGCCATTGCCAGTTTCTACTCCCTGATAAACCATATATTTTTTTTTCTATCCACTTGGCATGTTATCCCTTTCTTCCTCCCTCAATCTATTCATCATTCAAGACTCAAGTGAATAGTCTGCCTCCTCAGAGAAGCCTTTCCTGAACTGCCCTAGCCTCATTCCTAATCAGTATAGGCCACTTCCTCTGCCTTTTAATAATTTTATAAATCATACTTTGTAGAAAGATTGATTGTTGAGGTGAGAGGACAGATTTTACTTTGCCTCTTGCCCTCCTAGTATCTAGTATTGCTTTTTAAATAGAAGGGACTCTGTAAATATATCTTGAATTACATGAAGGCTTAAATTTTATCCCAAACACTATCTGTACAAAAAAAAAGTCTATTATATAGCCCAGGCTTCCCAGATGGCTCAGTGTTAAAGAATCTGCCTGCCAAGCAGGAGATGCGGGTTTGATCCCTGGGTCAGAAGGATCCCCTGGAGAAGGAAATGGCAACCCACTCCAGTATTCTTGCCCGGAAAATCCCATGGCCAGAGGAGCCTGGTGGGCTATAGTCCACACACAGGGTCACAGAGTCAGGCATGACTTAGTGACTAAACAACATTACATAGCCCTAAGACTTGTTGAGAAGGTAAATACTATTTTTCAGTAATTTTAGCTTATTCAAACTCTGACAAAAACTCAAATGATAGGAAAAAACAGAACTACTAAATAACTTCAAATACTACACATGAAAGTTTCACTACTCTATTATTCAGCAACATGGTGACTGACAAGTCTGTAGCACATTAGAATAATCATTGTTACTGTTCTTGAAAGAGCTTCAGCCAGGTCTCTGTAGAAACATGTATCCTAGACAATAGGGAAATTGTAAGGATGACCAAATTCCCAGAGATCAGCAAGAATGTAGATCTTTACAACAGGACAGAGTCATTTCAGTAATATTTGACTCTTTTATATCCCTTATAAGAATATTTTGTTCTTAAAAACACTAAGATCCAGGGCAAAAGTAATGAGAAAAGATAACTGAGAAGCAACTTTACTGCTAGAAACTGCTCACCAAAGAATCAGAGCAACCTTCACTGGGCACTTACAAATATTCACCCTAAGCAGTTCACGTGTTACCATTCCAGAGATAAAAGAAGAAAGCACCCTCAGATATAATCTCTTCTCCGACCTGGGTTTTCTTAGGAGAAAAACAAGTGTCACAACAGTGACTCTTCTATCTTCCCCAGTGTCTAACTTTACCTCCACCTTTGACTTTGCCCTAAAAACATGTTCATATTTTTTGGAGGGGTGTGTGTGTTTGTGCGCTCACATGTGTACCTGCATGCGTATGTGTACATGTCTGAAACCTGCATATATGTATAGGGCTTCCCAGGTGGGGCTAGGGCTTCCCAGGTGGGGCTAGTGGTAAAGAATTTGCCTGCCAATGCAGGAGAAGTGGGTTCAGTCCCTGGGTTGGGAAGATCCCCTGGAGAAGGAAATGGCAACCCACTCCACTATTCTTGCCTGGAAAATTAAATGAACAGAAGAACCTGGTGGGCTACAGTCCATAGGGTCGCAAAGAGTCAGATATGACAGAGCACATATATACGCACGCACACACACACATACGGATTAAAGAAATAATCCTTTTTTCTCTGAAGCCCTTCCCCCCCCCTCAAACGACCACCTCACCTTGCTCCCACCTTAAAAGCCAAACCTTAGTCTCCGCTTCTTCATCTTCCATTTATCCCTCTGACTGCTTGGGTGTGGCTTCCACTCCCAACATCCTGCTGAAATTATTCTCCTGAAGATCTTTTACTATCAGATACAGATCCAAGGACCATGTCTCAGTTTTCATCATTCTCTATTGTCATTTGAGTTGCTGATTAGTCCCTCATTTTTGAAATTGCACTTCCCCTGTTTTCTCTTAAATGGAACTCTTCTGCTTCATTTCCTATCTTTTTAACCATCACAATTTTCTCATAGAATCATCTCTCTCTTTCCACTTATCCTTGCTCCTAGGCATTACTTGATGGTCAGTATCTCTCTTCCCTCTGAGTCAGCTCACTTCTGCTCAAGTCATCAAAGGTCACTTACACCAAATGATTCCCAAAGCTGTATCATAAGCCCTAACCTTCCTGACTTATGGTTCTAGAATTTCCATTGCATGATGGATAGCTTCATGTGTCACATTAAGTACACAACACAAGTCAGCCCAAATCATATGTATCATCTTTTACCTTTATCCTTCAAATTAAGTTTGCTTAACTACAGACAACTTTCTCCAAAGATGAGCTGGCATATGAAATTTTGCTTCTATAAAATAAAATGATGTAGCATGAAAGATGGCATGATGGTAACAAAATATGTATAAGGTCTGAAGTCAAAAAGAGGACTTTCAAGAACTCACCCTGCCTCTTTCTAATTATGTTGACTGCAGGCCATCAAGTCTACATCACTTACCTTAGCTCATCAAAAATTCTATGTAAATGTGACACATATGAAGAAAGAATGGTATAGAGGCTAAGAGCACAGAGTTTGAACATAGCTGTTCAAGTCTCACAATATTCATTAGCTGTGTGATCTCAGGCAAGTTATTTTACTCTATCTCAGTTTTCACATATGTAAATTGAGCAGAAAGAACCTACCTCATAGCATTGTTTTGAGAATGGAAACAAATTCCTAAACATTAAGTATGTACAAACTACCTAACACCTCCTAAATGCTCAATAAATGTTTATTATTATTATTATTAATAAACATTCCCTTTATCTTCTTTTACATGTGGACTTTGTACAAACTTTTTCTCACACATTTAGGCTGGCCCAGCTTCTCTCTCTTGATTTTGGGCCTTTCTCTGCACATGCTGCTCCCTCTGTCTTAAAGGACCTCCCTTTGGACCCTCCGTGGCCTTATGCTATAGGTCCCAGCTTAGATGACACTTTCCTCCAAATGCCTTCCGTAACTCCTAAGCCTGGACTAAGAGGCTGCTCTCAAACTTCCAAATGACTAGACATATCCCAACACTAATCATGTTGCCTTTTTTTAAATTATTTTGTTTTTTAACTCTCAGGACCATGCCTGGCACATGGGAAGTACGCAAGTATTTGTTAAACGAAGGGAGGTTTACCAGGTCTCCAAAATCATTTGCTGGATTCACCTATTTTTATAAACTAGTACTTTAGGGGAAAAGAAAATGAAACAAAAGAGTGGGTTATGTTTATTCTGAGATAAGTCATCCCAAATTATGGGAAACCAGTGGACATGGCCACCAAAAAAACAAAACAAGGTCTCTAGCCCTAAACTCAGGTAGAATAAAACTGAACCTCATCAATATAGATTGTCTTAGTTAACTTGCTCTCTTGGCATAAGTCAGGTACTTTCTTACAAATAACTATTTGGCTCTTCAGGTAAAAAAGTCTCTACCTGCTCTTATCCATCCCTTATCCCAAGCCAATTCTAATCCTCAAAGGCAATCTTTTTCACAGTTTGGAGTAACAGGCTTTCTGATATTGCCTATACATGATATTGAAGTGCTCACATTTCTTATTAAATGTTTGTTTTGGGTACTTTGATGTTCCCTAAATTTAAAATACACACCAGATTTTAGAAACCAAAAGAGAGCTAAGATAAGAAATAAAAAGGAGGGGAAGGTTCAATTCAGTAGGTCATGCACTTGTGTGTTCTTAAGTAGCACCCAGGAAGCATGTTTAAAATACAGATTTCCAGGTCCCATGCCACAATTCTGATTCACTAGGTCTGGAGTAGGGGCCAGGAAGATGACCCCATTTTAACATGAACTTTGAAGTGATTCTAGTGTTGGATGTCTCTCCCCATCATATGTTGGAAAACACTGAAATAAAATGGTCTAAGACCTGTAGGTATTCTAAGAAAAATGGAAAAACAGCAGCATAAATGTTTTTATATTGTTCATTTCAAATTTTACATGGTCATTCAAATTTGGCAGTGTAAGAAAAATGGCTGCCCTTCAAAGGTAGACTGAGGTTTGAACAAAAATGAACCCGGGCCACTGAAATGATCAATTTTTTGGCCATTATGTAGGTTCACGTAAAACTTCCCTGACCAGATGGCACAAAATTATTGAGCAGACCAATGACTCATGACAACTAAACTGAGCTCTTCATACTCTTTTTTTTTCTTTAGATTGGTTTGCTGCTGAATTTAAAGTGTACTTGAGAAAAATATACATGGTTTAAAAAAATGGTATCTGAATAGAAAGTCCAATTTATTTTTTATATTCTGAATATGATGGTAGCTAAAACTTATTAAGATGTTAAAGCAGGAAGCCAACAGGCTTGGGCTCTAATCTTTATTTAATTTGACACTTATTAGCACTATCATCTGCTTAACAAGTCATCTCCTCAGGGCCTCAACTTCTTCTTGTGTAAAACGAAGGGTTAAAATAGTCTAGTGTTTTTCTAACTGTAGATCACAATTAATAAGTTGTGAAATCAGGTTTAGTGGGTTAGCATGTTTGTTTATGTTAATTAAAAATGGAATGAAACAGAAAATAGAGTGCATCAGACACACTAGAGGTAAATATTCTTTTATAAAGCTTGCTTTTGTTTCAGTTTGTACGTGTATAAACTGGGTAAGAATGTAAAATAGTTCTTACTGACGCATGTGGTTAAAAAAATGATAGTTTGACAAGTGTTGGCGAGGATGTAAAGAAACTGAAACTCTCATACATTGCTGGTGGGAATGTAAAGTAGTGCAGCTGCTTTGAAGAGTTGGCAGTTCTTCAAAAGGTTAAATACATAATTATTATATGACTTAGCAATTCCACAGTTCCACTCCTAGGTATGTAGGTGTGTTTGTGTGTGTGTGTCTCCAAGAGAAACGAAAACACAGGTCCACACAAAAATTTGTATACAAATGTTCACAATTGCATTATTCACAACAGCCCCAACATGCAAACATTCCAAATGTTCATCAGCTGATGAACGGATAAACAAAATGTGGTTTATGCACAAAAAGGTGTTTTATTCAACTGTGAAAAGGAAGTACTGATACATCTACAACATAGAGGAACCTTGAAAAAATTATTCCAAGTGCAAGGAACCGGTCACAATAGATTACATGTGGTATGATTCCATTTATATGAGATGTCTAGAAGAGGCAAATCTGCTGCTGCTAAGTCACTTCAGTCGTATCCGACTCTGTGTGACCCCATAGACGGCAGCCCACCAGGCTCCCCCGTCCCTGGGATTCTCCAGGCAAGAATACTGGAGTGGGTTGCCATTTCCTTCTCCAATGCATGAAAGAGAAAAGTGAAAGTGAAGTCGCTCAGTCTGTCCGACTGTTAGCGACCCCATGGACTGCAGCCCACCAGGCTATTCCGTCCATTGGATTTTCCAGGCAAGAGTACTGGGGTGGGGTGCCATTGCCTTCCCCAGAGGCAAATCTATAGACACAGAAAGTAATTTAGTGGTGACCTAGCACTTGGGGGTAAGGGAGAAGGGACTGATTGCTAATAGGCATGGGTTTTTTCCCAGGAAGTGTTGAAAATGTAAAATGATTGTGGTGATGGCTGTACAAATCTGTTAATATACCATAAACCACTGAATTGCCCACTTTAAAAACAGGTAAGTTGGTATGGTATAAGAAATACGTTACAATAAAACTGCTATTTTTAAAAAACACAGTTTGAACTAGCTAGAAGCCAGATGATCACTGGGGTCCCTAAGAATGCTCAGTGTACCCCTCATATAGGGTTCACACAATGGTTATTTGGAGGCAGGGCAGTAAGTATCATGAAACACCAGCTGACTCCAATTCTGATTCTAGTGCTAACCAGATGCATGGTGACCTTTCTGTACTACCCTTTCCTTCTATGTAAGAGCAGGATGACAACTTACCCTCCAGGGTTGTTCTACACATAAAAGGAGATAATAAATGCATGCTATGTCTGGCACATTGCTTGGGGTCACAGCCAGATCTTGTCAGTCTTTGTAAGCCTCTGTATTTAAGACAAATTCAATAACCATTATTCCAAAGACTTTGTTAACAGGATACATATTTGGGTTTAGCTTAGTTTACATGTCACATTGTCTTAACAAGGCTTATGTCATTAGAGTCATAAAAAAAATTCACAAATGTAATTTTTCCGTCTGCCCTTTGACTTCTTTTAGTGCAAAAATTATTCTCTTTATAATACTGTATAATGGAGGTAGGAACACTAGTTGAAAGGAAATTAGTGGTCTCTTGAAAATATTGAAATTTTAATTGCAAAGTATTAGAAAAACTATCCATCTCTTCTTAAATGTCTGTTTTGGATACCTTGAGCAATTACATTTTGTAGGGTCTATTCGGGAAGTCAAACTAGGGAAATTCTCTGGTGGTCCAGTACCTAGGATTTCACACTTCCACTGCAGGGGGTATAAGTTTGATATCTGATGAGGGAACTGAGTTCCTACAAGCTGCAGGCTGGCCAAAAAGAAAGTCTATTGAGTACTTGAAATGTGGCTAGTTTGTATAGAGATGTTCCATAAGTGTAAAATACACACCCAACTTTATTTAACAAGCTAAACAGGAAAATAATTTGAAAAAGGACACATGTACACGTATAACTGACTCAGATTGCTGTATACCTGAAACACAACATGGTTAATCAACTACACTCCAATAGAAAATAAAAAGTTTTTAAAAAGCCAAACTAAACATTATTCACTTTTTAATATAAATGTAACTAAAGTCCAGAAAGGGTAAGTCCATATATAAACACTGGAATGTGCAATCGAAATTTTTTCCTTTAATTAGGTCAGCAGTTTTCAAAAATAGCTCCAGCAGCCAAGCTGTAATCAACCAGCACCCTTCCCAGTTTCCCACTCTGCCACCCTCTTTCACCCTCCTTCCATCTGGGGAACCTCTCTGCCACTGGCCTCAACAAACACTCAAGCTGCTATTTTCTTCCCTGTCTAGCTTCCCTGGTTAGAGTGACTGGTCAAGGGATGAGCCTGCACATCACAAACAATTCAGTTCAGTTCAGTTGCTCAGCTGTGTCCGACTCTTTGCGACCCCATGGACTGCAGCATGCCCGGCATCCCTGTCCATCGCCAACTTCCTGAGTTTACTCAAACTCATGTCCATAAACAATGAGGCAGACGTGAAGAGCCAGCTCATTGGAAAAGATCCTGATGCTGGGAAAGATTCAAGGCAGGAGGAGAAGGGGATGACAGAGGATGAGATGGCTGGATGGCATCACCAACTTGATGGACATGAGTTTGAGCAAGCTCCAAGGTGAAGGAGAGAGAAGCCTGGCATGCTGCAGTCCATAGGGTTGCAAAGAGTCAGACAAGCCTGAGCGACTGAACAGCAAAAATACAATATACAGGGGCTTCCCAGGTGGCACTAGTGGTAAAGAACCTGGCTGCCAATGCAGGAAACACAAGAGACATGGGTTTGATCCCTGAGTCAGGAAGATCCCCTCAAGTAGGAAATGGCAACTCGCTCCAGTATACTTGCCTGGAAAATTCCATGGACAGAGGAGCCTGGCAGGCTACAGTCCATGGGGTTGCAGTGAGTCAGACAGGACTGAGTGACCACGCACACATGCACACAATTTACAAAACAGATGCCTCCACCTGCTCTTGCCACCCCTTCTTCCAAGCCAGCTCAAATTCCCAAAGGCAACCTCCATCACAGTTTGGAGTAAAGACTTTCTGACATTGCCTATACAGGAGAATAACAGCAAGCACATAAATACTGTGTTAGTCACTGTTCTAAGCAGTCAATATACATTATCTCATTTTATATTCACAACAGCTCATGAGGAAACTCTTATCATGATGCCTGTTTGACAAATGAGAAAACTGAGGCACAAAGTTAACACGTATCACATGTGAATGTACATTTTTAAAAATTAAACTGGTCTTATGTTAATATGCTTCTTAGTAATTATTTCCTCTTGGATGTCTTCCCACATTAGGACATACAGATCGACCTCAACCTTTGAGTACCACATACTATTTCACTCTGCAGTAGTTTGTGACTTATTTAAAGAGGCCTCTGTCAATGAACATTTACACCATTCCCATTATTAAGAATGGGACTACAGTGAACATGTTTCTACTATTGCCTACTTGGCAGTGTGCATCTATGGTGTATATTCCTAAAGGCAGAATTTCTAGTTCAAAAAACCTATGTATTAAATTTTTTCATAGATATTTCTAAATGTTCCTCAAAAATATTGCATCTATATATATATATACATATATTTGCATCAACTTATATTTGAGCCATTAGCTATATGAGAATAAGCCTATTCTCTACATTCTTATCAATGTTGAGGGTTATTAATCACTTTTTATTTTTCTAACCTGCTAGATATATGGAAAATGGTATATTATTGCTTTAGTTTTTATTCTTTTAATCACTGGAAGGTTGAGTATGTTATTAAACGTATATTGGCCACTTAATACACTTACTTTTTGAAACTAGTTATTTTTCAAAGGTCGTTTATAAATTGTTTATCTCCACAACTTAATTACTTCTAAATTTGCACAAGGACGTTCTGAATATCGTGTGTAACTCCTTGTACAATTCAAATTGCCTCTCAGAGCAGCTGTCTTTCCTGGTGTCTGGTTCCTATTCAGATCTCATTAATATTCTTTGCAAACAGAAATGCTGTTTCACTGTACAGATGAAGAGTTTCTGTAGAGCTCTCTTCTGTAGGGCACCCAGCCCCTGACTGCTCATCAATATTCCCACCAGAGCACAACCCTGTAAGAAGCCTGACTAACACTATGTGACAATCTAGGCATTAAGATCACTCTCTGTGGTTGGGCTTCAGCTGTGACCCCCAACCAGCCTGTCTAAAGTATCTTAGATGTGTGGGGAAGGGGGGTGCTCTGGATCATCATCTTTGGAATCTGAATCTCTCACATGGAGTCCAAACACATCTAATTTTTCTGAGAAAGTCCTCTATATACCCAATGTAAAAACAGCTCTGGAAGTATAGTTTTGGCTTGATCCCAGGGTCATTAGGCCAGAGCAGGAAAGCAGACATAGACCGTAATCACCTACCATCTAGACTGTGTCAGAATCAGGTAAAAGACTGATTCCTTAGCATAAGCCTAGGGACCAGTTAGGTGCAAAGTGATTCACTCATTTGATTTTATTCCATTAATCCTTATGACATCATGAAGTAAATACTATTCTTGTCTTTCAGAGGTAAAAAGAGGCTCCGAAAGGTTAAATAACTTGCTCAAGATAACACACTTAGTGAGTGGCATACCCAGGATTGGAAATAGTCTGAAAGACCATAGTGTCCCTGCTCTAATGTTTTACTGCACACCACATCCTCCCTGTATCTGGGGTGCTCTGAGTCAGTCTCAGAGTGTCTCAAAATTAGAAATGGAAAGGGCTGGGCCACATACCCAGCTTCCATCTCTAAGTCCACTCTGCCCCAGGTCCTTTCAGCTCAGGTCCACATCTTGATTCTACCACGTATCTATTTCTTTCTTTAGGTGGTGGGGGGGCATGCCATGTAGCCTGTGGGCTCTTATTAGGTTGGTGCAAAAGTAACTGGGGTTTTTCATCACTGAACTTTGTCATTTGATACTGGAATACATTCTTAAATAAATGTGGTTATGCTGTACATCACTTTAATGCACATTTCTTGCTTTGTGTTTTTTTGTTAATAACATTACTTGCTGTTTATTTCATATTTATTTTAGACTATAGAAATCATGTTAGACAAAAAGCAAATTGGAGCAACTATTTTTTTTCCAAGTTCAAAATGGGTTGTAAAGCAACAGAGACAACTCACAACATCATCAACACACTGGCTCAGGAACTGCTAACAAACATACAGTACAGTGATGGTTTAAGAAGTTTTGCCAACGGAATAAGTGACGAAGACCTGCTAAGCGCTAAAGCGCTTCAGTCACGTCCAGCTCTGCGCGACCCCATAGACGGCAGCCCACCAGGCTCCCCCGTCTCTAGGATTCTCCAGGCAAGAGCAATGAAGTGGGTTGCCATTTCCTTCTCCAATGTGTGAAAGTTGACAATGACCAACTGAGAGCAATCATCGAAGTTGATCCTCTTACAACTATGTGAGAAGTTGCTGAAGAACTCAACATCAACCATTCTACGGTCATTCAGCATTTGAAGTAAATTAGAAAGATGAAAAAGCTCGAGAAGTGAGTGCCTCAAGAACTGACCAAAAATCAAAATAATTGTTGTTCTGAAGTGTCATCTTCTCTTACTGTATGCAACAATGAACCCTTTCTCGATCAAGATTGTGATGTATGACAAAAAGTGGCTTTTATATGACAACTGGTGACAACCAACTCAGTGACTGGGCCAGGAAAAAGCTCCAGAGCCATTCCTAAAGCTAAACTTGCGTCAAAAAGGTCATGGTCACTGTTTGGCGGTCTGATCCTTGACAGCGTCCTGAATTCCAGAGAAACCATGACATCTGAGAGTGCGCTCAGCAAATTGATGGGATGCACTGAAAACTGCAATGCCTGCAGCCAGCACCAGTCAACAGATAGGGCCCAATTCTCCATGACAATGCCCAACCGCACATCACACAACCAACGCTTCAAAAGTTGAACAAATCATTCTATAAAGTTTTGCCTCATCAGCCATGTTCACCGGACCTCTCACCAAACCAACTACCACTTCTTCAAGCATCTCAACAACTTTTTGCATGGAAAATGCTTCCACAAGCAGAAGGAAGCAGAAAATGCTTTCCAAGAGTTCGTTGAATTGTGAAGTATGAGTTTTTACGTGACAGGAATAAACACACTTATTTTTCGTTGGTAAAAATGTGTTGATTGTAATTGTTCCTAGTTTGATTAATGAAGATGTGTTTGAGCCTAGTTATAATGATTTAAAATTAACAGTCTGAAACCACAATTACTTTTATACAGGTTGAGGAAGGCATAGCAACCCATTCCAGTATTCTTGCCTGGAGAATCCTCATGGACAAAGTAGCCTGGTGGGCTACAGTCCATAGCATCACAAACAGTCAGACACGACTGAGCAACTAAGCACAGCACAGCATGTATACAGATATTTATAGCTATATGTACATATATAGTTTTTATAATTAAATGTTCATATGGCTGTAAAGAGTCGGCCACGACTGAAGTGACTGAGCACACATGCAATAGTTCCCCAACCCAGGGACTGAACCTGGATCCACTGGCAACGGAAGGGCTGAGTCCTACCCACCGGACCACCAGGGAATTCCCAACGACTTATCTACGAAGTAACACTAGGAAAATCCCTCTAAGCCTTAGCCTTATCATCTGGAAGATGTTCTTTTAGCCTAGTGCTAAAATAAGTGCTTAATAAATAAAGACAGTGGTGGTGGTAATAAAAATAGCTAAAATTCTTCAAACATTTGCCATGTGCTAAATGTTGTTAATTGTTTTGCAAATATAAACTTATTAATCCTCATAATAACATACTCAGAATAGTATTGTCCCACTTTACAGATGAAGAAATTGAGGCCCAGAGGGTAAAATAAGTCTTAGCTTGTATTTTTTAGGAAGCTGGGATGGAAACAAAATAATAATCTCAAGCACAAAAGATAAATCAGAATTGCAGTTCCAACCCACACTGTTCTTCACCAAATCAGCAATTTTTAAGAGGAGCATCTTTGATGTTGTCTCTTTGAAACTAATAATGATGACCAGGAAAATGTGCTGTTTAGTTGGTAAGTCATGTCCGACTCTCTTGCAACACCATGAACTGTAGCCTGTCAGGCTCCTCTGTCCATGGGATTCTCCAGGCAAGAACACCAGAGTGAGTTGCCATTTCCTTCTCCAGGGTATCTTCCCGACCGAGGGATCGAACCCATGTCTTCTGCATTGGCAGGCAGATTCTTAATCACTGAGCCACCAGGGGAGTTCCAGAAAATCTATGGCTGCTCAAAACACTGACGCCATTTCTCTGCACCAGAAACTCTAAATCTCTATCAAATTATACCTTGAAAGGGCCAAATTTTAGGTGTTCTCAACACCTCCATAAAAACTCTAAGTTGAATAAAATTATCATTTTCTTACATGCTTCTATTACTTTATTTATCCATTTAAATATTTTCTTGTACTTTTGAAACCCACATTTGATTTTTACATAATTGCAGTAATCTCACAAAGCTTATTTAGACAGATAAAAGAGTAACCTCTAATCATAGCCTTTATAAACTAACTTGAGTTTAAAGTTTTTAGGTCGTGAAGAGTGAACTAGGAAACTTTCTAATCTTTTTTTTCTTTCTTTAAATTAAGGAATTAACAGATCTAATCCAAGTTTAATTCTCCCTCTTCCCCCAGATCTAATTTGTTATTTATTCACTAAGTTCTTCCCCCCAAGTTGATAATTAACTCATTGTTAGGACAATCATAGACCAAGGCAGTGAGGTTTTTTCCCAGTATTTTTTCCACACATAGAAATGAAAATCTCTTTTAGTAAGTGAAAAAACCAAACCAAAAACCCTACAGATAGTGTTGGCAATAACTTCACCTTTAAAGTGAAAAGTAGAGAAAAGTACAGTTAATTGTAAAAACAATGTAGAAATATAGAGTTGACTGAGGCCATTACACAAAACATAGATTTAACTCTGAATGCTTATTTTTCCTTTAACCTTTATATCATTGCATACTTTAACATCAGCTGAATAAAACATCAGTACCTGGTACAGTGCAGGGGCTCACTAAATATCTGTTACACAAACGGAAAACAAATGCTAGCTCTCAGTCACCAGGTATCTTGACAAAGGAATGCCCACCTACACAATTGAGTATCTGTCCATAAACTACATACTCCAAGGTCTTGCCAATTACATGCTAATTAAAACAAAGTGGCTAATTAGTTTTCTTGGCAATGTCAAAGTAGAAGAAATACATACACTTATTTAAGAAGGCTGCTTCTGTTAAAGATATAACTTCCTTATACCAGTTCTTTGTCCTTAATAATTAATCAAATTTTCTCCAAATACAGGGCTTCTAAGTTTCACTCCTGGCCGTTTCCAGGAAGGGCCTGGCTTTCATTCTTATCTGAAATTTTAGATGATGTATTTTTTTCAGGACTTGTTCAATCTGAAAAGCCAGTGGAGATCAATTTAACCAATCCCTTCAAGCAAGAGAATTAAAACGGTTTTACTGAAAAGTGATTCTTCCCTAGGCAAGTTCTATAATCCTTCCTTTCTGTAAAAATTTTAGAAGCTAATCCAGAACAATGCTTTAATCAAGCACAAACATAGCTGAAGCTGGTCACATAAAAAGTTACCAAGTCACACAGGCACAGAAGCGGTAAAATTTTGTTAGTTGTGTGAACCAGTGTTATGTATCTTACTTCTTAAGGACTGTCTCCTGCACTGGCAGGCAGATTCTTTTTTTTTTTTTTTTTTTTGTATTTATTTATTTTTTTACACGAACTCCCAAACATGAACCCCCCTCCCACCTCCCACCCCACATCATCCCTCCAGATCATCCCCATACACCAGCCCCAAGCGTCCTGCATCCTGGCAGGCAGATTCTTAACCCCTGTTTTCAAAAAGTCATTGAGAGGCATTTATTGAGTAATGAGAGGTTTTTTAGTCACCACGGGAAAGTCAATCAACTCTTTAGGTTCTCGGTTTCTTCATCTCAAAAACAGCTAATAATTCACAAGGGATGGTTTTTGAGGATGAAATGAGAAAATAAAAGTATAACTTCTTTGAAAAATATACATTGCTATAAAAACTATTATAATTCTTAATAAAATTTCAAGCCAGTTAAAGGAAAAAAATATACTTTTCTTTCCAGTTTAAGGAAGAAAATAATGGAATTAAAAATTATTCTGCCCAATGAAGAGAAATTGGAAAAAAGTAGAACTGATTAGTTCCATTGTCTGGTTTCACTAGATGTTAACAAGAAACCCCTTGTTTAACACTGTTGCTAAAAACCTTTCTAATCAAAACATTGTCTTATTTCAGGACATATAGTAAGTAAAAGGAAAATAATTTCATCTTTCCTTGAGAACTCTAGGTAGCTTTCTTCTTTTCCTCCTCAAGAAGAAAGCAGAAAAAGTTTCTGGTTGCTTGAAGATTCTAGTGTGTTAGTTCTAGTTTTGCTATACTAGCTTTTAAAAATGTAACGAGAGCTAACAGATTAGTATTGGCCAGCAGTAATAACCTTGAACGTACATGCTGACAATAGTAGTAAAACAGTGGCCTAGATCCTGGGAACACCTTGGAAAACCTGCACTCAGATGGAAATGAATCCTGCCGATCACAATACCCAAACCTTTGTCCAGCTACCTTCAGAAATCCTCAGAGACTGCTACCTGATTTGAACCCTGATGGAACTACTTCAGCTGTTGTCCATTAAAAAAAAACACACACAGTTAATCGTGTGTGTAACACACGCAACAAAACTTTTGGATTGCAAACCAAACCAACACTTTTAAAAATCAACAAGTCTATCTTCAAGGCTCATTCATTCATTCAACAAATATTTGAGCACTTACCATGTGTCAAGCAGAGTTCTATTTGCTAAGTATATAAGATAAAAAGCGACAGACAAGGTCTCTGCTCTCATGAAGCTTCCATTCCACTGGGGAAGCTGGACAATTAAACACTGTGATTAAATGAAATGCTGTGATCAGTGCTGTGAAGGAAATACAAAGAGAGTAATTGGAGTGGTGGTAGGAAACGGGGCAGATACTTCAGATAGTGGTCAGGGAAGCCCTCTTTGAGTGAATGATATTTGAGCTGAAACCTGAATGAGAAGGAGGAGCCAGCCAGCCGGCCAGGTGAAGAGAAAAGATGGGAGAGTTTTCCTACCAAAGAAAATAGCAAATGCAAAGTCCCTGAGGCAGGAATGATGGCAAGGGAATGAGAAGTATGAAATGATGACAGAGATGAGTGGTAGCCAGTTTAAATAAGGATTTACCAGGGATGGTAGAAGATTTTAATTTCATTCTAAGTGTGATGTGAAGTCAAACACTGTTAGATAATCGTGTTTGTAAGATGAAGATATGTTTAGTATGTTTTATGAGTATTAAATTGATTATTACATGCATAATGGCTACATACAAAATGAAAAGGAAAGGCAAGGTTCTCACACTTAGAAGATTTACAGAGTTTTAAGGAAGCAATAATTCATAAATAGTGACAGCACTAATGTGAAAAATGAAGTAAAAATAAAGTGCTAACTGAAGACTGGGGAGGGAGTCACTCATTCAAATAGAAGACTTTAGAAAAGGCTTCATATTTTTAAAGTAAAATTTTTTTCCACCTCTTAAAGAAAAAGGATTTAAGCAGGAGTGGGGGAAGGAGGGGAGTCTGAGGCTGTGGGAACTGCATGAGCAAAGGCACAGAGGCAGGAAGAGACAGGGTGGGTCCAGGAAGCCATGAATCACTGCATGGCTATAATTGCATGGCTACAGTGCCAGGTGGGTGGGTAGTGATGTGGGAGATAAGTCTGGAGAAACAGGCTGTCAGGGTGTGGGAGTTGGGGTCTTGAGTGGCATGTTGAGAAATTTAGACTGAATTTACTTTGGCTTTGGTTCCTCTTAAGTATGTAAAAGAATCTTTTCAGGTACTTGTTAAAACTACTAATTTCCATGTCCCATCCCTCCAGATACATTGACTTGTAAGTCTAGGTGGGAGCTAAGAATTTCCTTTTTAAACGAACACCCCAGCTGATTCTAAAACAGGTAGTCAGGAAACCATACTTTGAAAATTAGTGTACTATTTTTTTTTTTTAATGACAAGTCTCTGGACTGAAAGGGAAAAACTGAAGCCAACTCTAAGGATTGCTCAAGGACTCTAACAAAAAGGGGGAACCTGACTTAGAAGACTGATAACAGAGCCTCTATTGGGACTTTCCTGGATGTCCAGTGGTTAAGACTCCACAGGGGGTGTGAGTTCGATCCCTAGTCTGGAACTGTACTCTCCCACATGGTGAGGTACAGTTAATAAAATAAAATGAAACTCTTTTTTTAAAAAAAGATCCATTATCATTGTTGGGATAGAATCAACCAAAGCTGGTGATGAGATGTGGGAGGAGAGAACAGAAATGTTCAAGTCAAGTTCAAACCTTGTCCTTAGGGAAATTAGGTAGACACAGGTGCCTGGTGGAGAGACACCATCTGCAAGGTCTAGGAGGTGTTGGAAATGTGGATCTGGGGGCACAGGAGATATGCAGAGGCACTAAACATGCTGCTTGGGTACTCCAAAGTAAATTTAGCACAAATTAAACAACATAAAAAGTAAACCATAAAATTCAGAAGGGAATTGAAGTGAGTACTTAAACCCATCTCTAGGTGGCAAAAAGACTTTTAAACATGTGTAGAGCGGACTTTTGGACTCTGAGGGAGAGGGAGAAGGAGAGGGAGAGGGTGGGATGATTTGGGNTTAATCATCTAAAGCAAGAGCAAACGAAAGAATATCCAATGCAAAAGAAGATCTCTCTCCTTTTAAAGGGTCACAGTTTTAATGGCTAATAACTCCCTAAGTATCTTTGACTAACTTGAAAAGTCAAGTCAACAGAATCATCTAGATTAGGCAGAGTTTTGAAAGCTTGAATTAAGTGAAAGATAATATTAGCTCAAATATCTCTCATCAGGATTGTAAGCACCAGTAAGGAAAGGTGCCAGATGGTTAGCTCCTAGCTCCTACAGCTTCAGGAGATGTGTATAAGAGACAGGGGCTGGTGTATGGGGATGATCCGGAGGGATGATGTGGGGTGGGAGGTGGGGGGGGGGTTCATGTTTGGGAGTTCATGTACACCCGTGACGGATTCATGTCAATGTATGCCAAAACCAATACAGTACTGTAAAGTAAAATAAAGTAAATAAATAAATAAATAAAAAGAAAAAAAAAGGAAAAAAAATAAATAAAATAAACATAAAAGCAAGAAAAGAAATTCCAAAGAAAAATATCTATAGATAAGTAATAATATACCACATACAAAATAAAATAACTAACATTTGACCATCAAACAAGCAACTGATATTCTTAAAACAAAGAGCTTATTGGAATCCCTGAAGGTCCAGTGGTTAGGACTTGGAGCTTTCACTGCTAGGGTACAGATTCGATCCTTGGTGTGGGAACTAAGATCCTGCAAGCAGCAAAGTTATCCACTCCCAAAAAAACCCCATTAAGAATAGTTTCTGTGTGGAATAGTGGAAGTTATTAAGCAGCTTGGCAGCTTAAACATCTTGTCATAAAGAGACTTGCTTTATATGCACTAAAGATGATTGGGCTTTGTGGCATAGACTGGCAGGGCTCTTTTGATGTACTTTACCAGACTGTCAAGTGTCAATCTAGGAGAGTGCCTAAATATACCAATTGTTGTAACTTACATTGTCTTGAGGGCACAAATACATTAAATTGCCCCCAAGCTCCACTAAGCCTTGCTACCTCTAAGGAAACTACATTTACTACATCCAGTCTTTCCTGAGGCTCCATATATTTAAACTGTGTGCAGGATTAGGGATGGGATAGGGAATCATTTCACAATGTTGAGTGAGCAGTAACTCATAAGTCATCCTTTTAGCACATAGAATCAATAGCTCAACCCTCTCATCTTCAGGTGAGGCTCAGAGAGGATGAAAGACTTGGCAAAGATCACCTAAGTGGCTGATTCCCAATACTGAGTCAGGAACCCTGATTCTCAAATGGCATCCCTTCCATTTTGTAGTGCTGCTCCATCCATCACAAGCTGTGGATTCTCAAAACAACTGATATTTAAAACACCACAATTGCAACTTCTATATGCTTTCTACTTTATCACTCTACTCATTCAGTTTGGCCTAATAATAACCTGTACTCCCTCAAAGCCCCAAATAAATGAGAGAACTTCAAAAAACAAACAAAAAACATTATTAAATGTTCAGACATTTAAAAATGGGAACAGATCAACCAAAAGACAATTCACAAAAGTGAAAATGAAGGTATGAAAAATATTCACTCTTACTAGTAATGAGATATATATTAAATCTCTCTTGCTTATCAAATTAGTAAAGATATTAAAAAAAAGATTCAAAGTTACAAGGATACACAAAGATAGGCCCTCACAATCACTGCAAGTGAGAATATTAATCTAGTCTTTATGAAAATGCAATTTGACAGCAGTGTTTTTAAAATTTTCATGCTCTTTAACCCACTAATTAAACTTCTGAGAATCTAACCTAAGGAAATAATGAGTGATTTGTACAAAAATTTATGCATAAATTTGTTCTCAATTTTTTTCACTGTTGATAATGGTGTAAAAAATCAAAATCATCCAAACACACAGTTAAAATTTGCACCATTGATAGAACAGGGTATTAAACATCTATTTAAATTGTTTTCAAATAATTTTGATGTTGAGGAAAAGCAGATACAAAATTCTACTGTAGTAAAATGAACCCAACTACCTGTATGTTTATGTGAGTGTGTCTGTGTATATCAAAGGAAAAAAAAAAGACTTAAAGGAAGTGAAGTGAAAGATGCTCAGGCATGTCTGACTCTCTGCAATCCCATGGACTATACCGTCCATGGAATTCTCTAGGCCAGAATACTGGAGTGGGTAGCCTTTCCCTTCTTCAGGGGATCTTCCCACTCCAGGGATCGAACTCAGGTCTCCCACATTGTGGGCAGATGTTTTATCAACTGAGCTATCAGGAAAGCAAATAGGACTTCTCACCAGAACAAATTATGGGCTAGTCTATCTTCTTCATAATTTATTTTTCCCCTGATTTTCTATTATTAGCAATATAATTCTTATTTTCAAAATATGTATGTTTGTATATATGAATATAGAACAAGAATTATATATAACATGAAAAAAGACTTTTTAAATGATTAATTTGTAAATCACTCACATAGACGTGTTGGTTGAAGTCACGGAAATCGATCAGATTGTCCAGGGAGAGAGTATAAGGAGAACGGGATGCTGGAGAGGGTCACAGCAAACACACATTTAAGGGGCAAAAAGACTGAATTAGTGAAGGAGCAGAGAAGGAAGTAGCTAGATGGAGAACCAGGCATTGTCACATCAAGAAAGTCACACGAGGGACTTCCCTGGTGGTCCAGTGGTTAAGAAATCTGTACTTCCACTGCAGGGGGTGCAGGTTTGATCCCTGGTTGGGAAACTAATATCCTGCATGCCACATGGTGTGGCCACAAAAAAGAAAGCCACATAATACGAAGAACCAGAAAAGTTGTCCACATGGTCAAATGTTGCCAACAGTAAGGAGGAGGATAGTGACAGGGCCATTAGAGGGAAATCACTGGATACTACACATGAACAGACTGGTTCCCTCTAGTTCTGGTGAAAGAAACTGAAAGTGTTAGTCACTCAGTCGTATCCAACTCTTTATGACCCCATAGACTGTAGTCCACCAGGCTCCTCTGTCTATGGAATGCTCTAGGCAAGGATATTGGAGTGGGTTGCCATTCCCTTCTCCAGGGGATCTTCCTGACCCAGGGATAGAACCTGGGTCTCCAGCATTATAGGCAGATTCTTACCATCTGAGCCACCAGGGAAACTTCTAATTCTGGTGGTGGAAGCCAAATCTGAGCAAATGGTACCTATTCAATAAATGAAGAAAAGAAGTCCTGTGCCTAAATTATCTTCTTAAACTGCAGGTTATGGGGGGAAAAAAGATTGTGGAAATCTGAAACCAAGTAATAGCATATTAGGATGACTAATCCATTGGTAACGTTTCCACATAGTAAGCTCTGTTATAGAATAATTAAGGAAAAAACAGCTCCACACTTGTTATCAGAAGGACAAAAAGACTGTTACCTTTTTTTCCTTAAAGATGCAGGTTCTCAGTTTCACAGCAGTATTAAGATATTATTTAAAAGTAAAAATAACATAAGATATCACAGTATCATGTTAACTTCTTGAGACTGGGCATGTGAAGTTTCTAGAAACATTTTCAAATATAAACAAATCATTTGAGATGCTAAATAATGGATTGTTTGTTGAGTCAAAGCCTGTCTTTTTGTAATAATCAGATGAAATTAACCTTCTCATAGGCCATTAATTAAATATACAATTTGTCAATGATAAACAAATGTCCTAGTCTGGAGAGGGGATGTTGATAACGGGGGTGGATATGGACTTCCAACCTACAGAACTGAGAGATAATAAATAAATATTGGCTTAAGAAACTAAAAAAAAAAAAACAACAAAAAACCTCGTCTTTTTTATGAAAAGACGTCTGCATCAGCACAATAACTTGACTGAATCTCAAGGACTCTCTATCCAGCCACAGAATAAACACACCAGAATGGTCCTACCAGGAGTACCATTTACCATAGAATCTCAATCCTGCAACCCTCAAGCAGAAACTACTTAATCTACAACCACTCATTTTGTTACTAAAGAACTTTGAGAGTCTGTGTTAAGTAACTTAACATCACCTGGAGATTACTGTACACAATTCAAAATAAAGTACCTAAACTTCCTATCAAAAACATGCAGTGAATAGACCATGCATCTGTGCTCAGTCGTATTGGAGTCTTTTTGCAACCCCATGGGCTGTAGCCCACCAGTCTCCTCTGTCCATGGGATTTCCCAGGTACGAATACTGGACTGGGTTGCCATTTCCTACTTCAGGGGATCTTCCCGACCTAGAGGTCGAAGCTGCATCTCTTGTGTCTCCTGAATTGGCAGGTGGATGGATTCTTTATCACTGCACCACCTGGAAAGCCAGTTCATCAAGTACCATGGCTCAAATTGCCAGAGGAAAAAACCATCACCTGTATTATTAACTCAAAATCTCTATTTTAAAAAAGAAAAACATAATCATATAGAAGAGGCTGTGGCATGTTCATCCTGTAAATATTAGAACACTGGCACACAGCAGGCAGTTAGTAAATGCTTCATATAGTTACTCTATGTGAAGAATACTAAAGAATACCATAAACTTCAAATCATTAACACTCCGTAAAGAATCTTCAAACATTTCTGACCTCTTCCTCCCCCACCCTATCCCCTGCTCCCCCCACAAAAAAAAAAAAAAAAAGAAAAAGACATTTTGAGGGTACCTTAGCAAGAAAAAGTATCCTCTGTCATTAAGGTGTGCTGTTAGCAGAATTGTTTTCACTTCTGAAGCTTTCTTTTCTTAGAATTATGAGATTAAAATTTGGCCCACCTTTAACCAGAATCTGGAACAAATTTGAATGTACCAAGTTAAACAAAGTTACACAATGGACCAATTTTTACAAATGACACTGTTTTGCTAATGTTGCCAATACCCTGTTCTCTTCCCAGAGGCTGCTCTAGAGTTCAGGGACTACAAGATAACAACACTTCCGGGCCCAATACTGAAACGTGAAAATAGCTCCATCAGCTATTTACCAAACTGCACAGAATTAATAACAAAGTCATAATTCCATTATCAAAATGCTATAATGTTGACAGAACACAATATGAGTGACACAAATACACGGACTGAAGAGCTCACTCAGTATTGCTCAGAGGTTTTTTGTTGTTTATTCTGTTTTGTGTTTAAGGAAAAGTAGAGGAGGGATTTTTAAAAAACTGTATGTTCTGTGCTCCTACAGCACTCTGGGTTGATCTCTAGTATAGCACTGACCTCACTAGTACTCTAAGTTGTATCTACTGACCTGTCTAACCCATTTGATTTTATTCTTTTAGAATGGGAACATTTAGAACTTTGAATTCACAGAATCGTCGATACAAGCGGCACTCAATAAATGTTCTGTCTAAAAACTAAGTTCTAAAAGTGATTACTGAGTACCATGCTATGTGTTGTTCTACCAATGCAAAACAAATACACACACACACACTCCCTTTTTTGAAGGTCGACCTAAAACATGATCATCCTTCATCCAGGTTATAACTCCGCAGGAACTTAAGAAGTGCTCGTTGAGGCTCATCTTCTTTTGTGTCTACATCAGACCTCAGAAAAAGCATTATTTCATGGTTTCTAAAATACGTATCATTTGTTAATAGTAATTATGCAGATGAAAAGTATTCCATTTAATCATCTAAAGCAAGAGCAAACGAAAGAATATCCAATGCAAAAGAAGATCTCTCTCCTTTTAAAGGGTCACAGTTTTAATGGCTAATAACTCCCTAAGTATCTTTGACTAACTTGAAAAGTCAAGTCAACAGAATCATCTAGATTAGGCAGAGTTTTGAAAGCTTGAATTAAGTGAAAGATAATATTAGCTCAAATATCTCTCATCAGGATTGTAAGCACCAGTAAGGAAAGGTGCCAGATGGTTAGCTCCTAGCTCCTACAGCTTCAGGCTTAGTAGGTGTAGCCTGGGGTGTACAATTACCTTATATTAACACCCACGTATTGACAGGTGCCAGCGACTTTTACACGATAGCGATTCTGGGGTGACACAGGCCTGCTATAGTATCAACGGGTCTCAAAAAGGTTTAAGAATCTTAAAGGGTTCAGCTGGCAGAATGGAAGGGGAGAAATATCGAAGAGGAAGAGAATGGCTGAAAATGAAGAATGAAAAACAACAGTTAGATTATCAGAATATTTCTCTGGGAGACTATTTTGAATTTTGAACTGCCGCTTTCCTCCACCACACGTATATAGTGAGAAAGGAGTGTTCCTGAGGCAAGAGGAGGGGGTCCGATCAGTTCCCGCCCTCAGTCAGCAAAAGGTCCGCTCTACATAATTACTCCCAACCCCATTCTTGCCTGGAGAATCCCAGGGACGGGGGAGCCTGGTGGTCTGCAGTCTATGGGGTCACACAGAGTCAGACACGACTGAAGCGACTTAGCAGCAGCAGCAGCAGCCAGCACAGTACCCAGAAGTGAGGAAGGAGCAAAGGATCAGCAGTTCCTCCACTCCCTTTCTCGAGGGGGAGGGGTTCACGCTCCTTGTATTCCCCTCACCCGAAGAAGTCGCGGGAGAAAGAGGGTGTGGAGGGAATCCGGGGTCTCCGTGGACTCTCCGGCTGCGGAGGATGTGGAGAGAGAAGACCCTTACCTGGCTAAAAGCGGTCTTGTCTTCTGCGCTGCTATCAGCCCCGCCACGGGTCCCTGGCGTTCTGCCTCGCGCACCTGTCGCGACCTAGCTGCAGCACCTACAGCTCTCTGCGGCCCCGCCCCGGTCCGGCTCAGAGCCCCGCCCCGGACCCCGCCCACAGCCGCGGAGGCGCGCACGTCGGCCCGCCTCCTGCGCGGCCTCGGGGTGGGCGTGCGCGCCGCTGGTTGCGTGTTTTCGGCTTGAGGCTGTTTGCTGTGCTCCGCGTCGCGGCGTAGGATCCGTGAAGGGCGTGGCTGCGTTTTCGTGGGACTGCTTCTAAACTTTGCTTTCTGAGGAGAGCAAGCACCTGCACGGCCTAGAGCTCAGTGCTTCTGTACTTTGGCTTTAACCCTTTGACTCCCAGCTACCACAGTTTTTGACTCAATAGCGACTAGAAGTTTTGTGCTGGTTCAAGTGTAGGCCAGTCACCAACCAGGTTCTTGATGCCTTTGAGGTAAGTTCTGTGCAGGGAGGGTGTTTTAGAGGAGGCCGTAGGGTGTAGTGGAAAGAGCTATAAATTAATCCTGGCTCAACCGCTTAATGCCAAATCATTTCACCTGACTAGAGCACAGTTTCTTCATGAAAATGAAGGGGTTAGACAAAGGCACGTCTCCCAAGTTCTCCTGCAGCTCTAGCCATTATTATTCCTTCATTTAGAGCTTTGCTCTAAACGTTAAGAGTTCGTTAGGAGGCCTAGTACTTAGCCTTCCCGGCCCCAGATTTTGCCCCAGGTACGTGTGGGCTGCGTGAGTGCCCTTCCAGAGTATCTTTTCCTTTTCTTGCACCTCAGGTGTTCAGTTCAGTTCAGTTTAGTCGCTCAGTCGTGTCCGACTCTTTGCGACCCCATGATCCGCAGCACGCCAGGCCTCCCTGTCCATCATCAACTCCCGGAGTTCACTCAGACCCGCGTCCATCGAGTCAGTGATGCCATCCAGCCATCTCACCCTCTGTCGTCCCCTTCTTCTCCTGCCCCCAATCTCTCCCAGCATCAAAGTCTTTTCCAATGAGTCAACTCTTCGCATGAGGTGGCCAAAGTACTGGAGTTTCAGCTTTAGCATCATTCCTTCCAAAGAAATCCCAGGGTTGATCTCTTTCAGAATGGACTGGTTGGATCTCCTTGCAGTCCAAGGGACTCTCAAGAGTCTTCTCCAACACCACAGTTCAAAAGCATCAATTCTTTGGCGCTCAGCCTTCTTCACAGTCCAACTCTCACATCCATACATGACCACAGGAAAACCTCAGGTGTAGTCAAGTTCAAACTACAAGTTTTCTGCAGTTTTCGGAATTCAAGTAGCTTGATAAGTATAGAAGTGGCTCCTGGTTGTAAACACCTGTATTTACACTTCCTAATGGCAAATAGATGGGGAAACACTGGAAACAGTGTCAGACTTTATTTTTTGGGGCTCCAAAATCACTGCAGATGATGACTGCAGCCACGAAATTAGAAGACGCTTACTCCTTGGAAGAAAAGTTATGACCAACCTAGAGAGCATATTCAAAAGCAGAGATATTACTTTGCCAGCAAAGGTCCGTCTAGTCAAGGCTATGGTTTTTCTAGTAGTCATGTATGGATGTGAGAGTTCGACTGTGAAGAAAGCTGAGCGCTGAAGAATTGATGCTTTTGAACTGTGGTGTTGGAGAAGACTCTTGAGAGTCTCTTGGACTGCAAGGAGATCCAACCAGTCCATTCTAAAGATCAGTTTTGGGTGTACTTTGGAAGGAATGATGCTAAAGCTGAAACTCCAGTACTTTGGCCACCTCATGCGAAGAGTTGACTCATTGGAAAAGACTCTGGGAGGGATTGGGGGCAGGAGGGGAAGAGGACGACAGATGAGATGGCTGGATGGCATCACCGACTCGATGGACGTGAGTTTGAGTGAACTCTGGGAGTTGGTGATGGACAGGGAAGCCTGGCGTGCTGCAGTCCATGGCGTCTCGAAGAGTCAGACACAACTGAGCAACTTCACTTTCACTTTTCACTTTCATGCATTGGAGAAGGAAATGGCAACCCACTCCAGTGTTCTTGCCTGGAGAATCCCAGGGACCGGGGAGCCTGATGTGCTGCCGTCTATGCGGTCGCACAGAGTTGGACACGACTGAAGTGACTTAGCAGCAGCAGCAGCAGCAACAAAGCAGTTAAGGGGCTTCCCAGGTGGCACTAGTGGTAAAGAACCCGCCTGCCAATGGAGAGGATGTAAGAGACAGTGGTTTGATCCCTGAGTTGGGAAGGTCCCCTGGAGGAGGAAATGGCAACCCACTCCAGTATACTTGCCTGGAGAATCCCATGGCAAGGAGCCTGGCAGGCTACTGTCCATAGATAGCAAAGAGTCCAATCTGACTGAAGCGACTTAGCACCCACGCATGCAAAGCAGCTAATTAAGGACGGTTTCTATAGACCAGTCACTTCTTTTGTTCTTTCAAATACCAAGTCTAGACTAACTGTGGATAGCTATCAAGCATCAAGACTCATATTCCCATGCTACCTGCCAGTTTTGTTAAGAGTCCTAGCAAATATATAGGATGGTACTTCAAGAAATGCATCCCATTAGATGTGGTGTTCCTCTAATAAATTCCCTGTCTCCATTTTTTTTTTAAACAAGCCAATAAAGGCCCTTATTCTCTGCTAAAGAAATTAGGAAGACTAACTGAGGTCAGAATTTTGGACCTAGGTTTCAGTCTTGACTCAGCCACTTACCAATTAGGCAAATTACTACTTGTTCTCCTGCACCTCTTTTAGTACCCTCTTGATAATAGAGCTAGTTGGACGCCACAATTGGCTTTTACCAGTTTGCAGGACTGATTACTGGGGATTCCACGTGGCTCAGTGGTTAAAAGTATCCACCAATGCAAGAGCTGCAGGAGATGTGGATTTGACCCCTGGATAGGGCAGATCCCTTGGAGAAGGAAATGGCAACCCACTCCAGTATTCTTTCTGGGATAATCCCATGGACAAGCACCTAAGACTGATCTCTGTATTTGGAGGGATTTTATGAGTCAATTGTTAAGCATAACCACTATTAAAAGTCAAATTATATAAACTAACAAGTATGTTAAGAGGTAATAAATGCTTAAAATGTCACTTTTCTTCACTTTACTAATAACTCCAAACATTGTCTACTGTATCTGTAGGATGGAAACATATAACATTGTATGTGTTTCTTCCCAACTATTCATGTTTGTGTGTTTTTCACATTTGTAGCATGAAATTGGCTACAATAGGAGTATTTACACATGGAAATTGGCAAATACTACAAACAAGGGCTTGGTTTCTTGTTGTATTCGTTTTCTAGACCAACTATAGGCAATTTTTTCTATAAACAGCTTATTAGTAAATATTTAAGGCCTTCCAGTACATATGACCTTTGTCACAACTACTCAACTTTTACACTAAAAGTGGGCATAATTATGTTCTGATAGTGCTTTATTTACAAAAACAAGCAGTAGGCTAATGGAGAAAAAATTAATACTATCAAATCTGTGGCCTTGACATTTTGAGTAGCACAAAAAGTTTAAGTATTTTTCCAGTATTCAAAAGTTATTATCCAGTTCCATAAAGAAGTTGCTCATGTCATTGATATATGAATGAAGCGCCCAACAGTGAGGTTCACTGTTTTTCTTTTGTCTTACTACTGAGTAAAACAAAAAAGGTCAGTTTTCATTCCAATCCCAAAGAAAGGCAATGCCAAAGAATGCTCAAACTACTGCACAATTGCACTCATCTCACACCCTGGCAAAGTGATGCTCAATATTCTCCAAGCCAGTCTTCAACAGTACAAGAGCTGTGAACTTCCAGATGTTCAAGCTGGTTTTAGAAAAGACAGAGGAGCCAGAGATCAAATTGCCAACATCCACTGGATCTTTGAAAAAGCCAGAGAGTTCTAGAAAAACATCTACTGCTGCTTTATTGATTATGCCAAAGCCTTTGACTGTGTGGATCACAACAAACTGTGGAAAATTCCTAAAGAGATGGATATCTTACCATCTCATCCTCTGCCACCCTCTTCTCCTTTTGCCTTCAATCTTTCCCAGCATCAGCTTCTTTTCCAATGAGTTGGCTCTTCACATCAGATGGCCAGCTTCAGCTTCATCAGTCCCTCCAATGAATATTCAGGGTTAAATTCCTTTAGGATTGACTGGTTTGATCTCCTTGCAGTCAAAGGAAATTCAAGAGTCTTACCCAACACCACGGTTCAAAAGCATCAATTCTTCCATGCTCAGCGTTTCCTATGGTCCAACTCTCACATCTGAACATGACTACTAGAAAAACCATAGCTTTGACTAGACAGACTTTTGTCAGCAAAGAGATGTCTCTGCTCTTTAATATACTGTCTAGGTTTGTCATACCTTTCCTTCTAAGAAGCAAGCATCTTTTAATTTTGTGGCTGCTGTCACCATCTTCAGTGATTTTGGAGCCCAAGAAAATAGTCTGTCACTGCTTCCACTTTTTTCCCCATCTATTTACCATGGAGTGATGGGACCAGATGCCATGATCTTAGTTTTTTGAATGTTGAGTTTCAAACTAGCTTTTTCACTCTCCTCTTTCACGTTCATCAAGAGGCTCTTTAGTTCCTCTTCACTTTCTGCCGTTAGAGTGATAACATCTGCATATTGGAGGTTGTTGATACTTCTTTTGGCAGTCTTGATCGCAGCTCGTGATTCATCCAGCCCGGCATTTCCCATGATGTAACATATGCAAAATAAGTTAAATAAGCAGGGTGACAATATACAGCCTTGTTGTAGTACTCTTTCCCAATTTTGAACTGATCAGTTGTTCCATATCAGGTTCTGTTGCTTCCTGACTTGTATTCAGATTTCTCAGGAGACAGATAAGGTAGCCTGGTATTCCCATCTCCTTAAGAATTTTCCACAGTTTGTTGTGGTCCACACAGTCAAAGGCTTTCACATAATGAAGCAGAAGTAGATGTTTTCCTGGAATTCCTTTGCTTTTTCTATAATCCAACCAATGTTGGCAATTTGATCTCTGATTCCTCTGCCTTTTCTAAACCCAACTTGTGTATCTGGAAGTTCTCGGTTCACATACGGCTGAAGCCTAGCTTAAAGGATTTTGAGCATAACCTTACTTGGCTCGGATGGTAAAGAATCTGCCTGCAGTACAGGAGACCAGGGTTCAATCCCAGGGTTGGGAAGACCCCCTGGAGAAAGAAATTCCAGTATTCTTGGCTGGAGAATCCCATGGACAGAGGAGCCTGGCAAGCTATAGTCCNGCTCGGATGGTAAAGAATCTGCCTGCAGTACAGGAGACCAGGGTTCAATCCCAGGGTTGGGAAGACCCCCTGGAGAAAGAAATTCCAGTATTCTTGGCTGGAGAATCCCATGGACAGAGGAGCCTGGCAAGCTATAGTCCATGGGGTTACAAAGAGCTGGACACAATGAAACAACTAATTCTTACTTACTAGTATGTGAAATGAGGAAAATCGTAGGGTAATTTGAACATTCTTTGGCATTGCCTTCTTTGGGATTGGAATGAAAATTGACCTTTTTCCAGCCCTGAGGCCACTGCTGTTTTCCAAATTTGCTTCCATTAGCTTTGTTTGCAGTAATGCTTCCTAAGGCCCACTTGACTTCACACTCTAGGATGTCTGATGAGTGACCAGACGTGGTTATCCAGATCATTAAGACCATTTTTGTATAGTTCTTCTGTGTATTCTTGCCACCTCTTCTTAATTTATTCGTTTATATTAGGTCTTTACCATTTTTGTCCTTCATTGTGCCCATCCTTTAGTCCATATTGCAAAAGAAATTATATGAAGATATTTAAAAATATTACAGAAGAGAATGCCAAATAAGTGCAATAATTGATCAGACATCTGCACTTTTGTAGAAAAGACCTTGTGATTTATCTCCAGTGCACAGCTGAATCAATTTCTATATTGGTAATGATATGTGTTGCTTTAAAAGAATTTACGTCAGCCGAAACAGTGTATTTCTGATACATTATTGTCCTAACTTTAGATGATTGTAGCTTTGATAATATTCAAAACAAACTTAATTGCATTTTATTCTAATGGTGCTTGTACAAGAGTGGGAAGGAAATCTTGAGTAGTTGCAGAGTTGTTAGAAAATTTTCCTGAAATCATTATTTGGCACTGTCTTCACTTGCAATTCAGTATCTGAAATAAAATAAGTCAATCATTTAAAAATACTCTGGATAAAATGTATTCTATTTATCAACATTATAATAAAAAGAAAATTGATTGGAGGGAGACTTCCTTGGTGGTCCAGTGCAGGGGGCCCAAGTTCAATCCCTGATTAGAGAGCTGAGTCCAACATGTCCCAGCTAGGAGTTTGCATGTTGCAACTCAAGATCCTGTCTGTTGCAACAAAGATTTCTGATTATGGAACATCATTAAAGATTTCCTTTCCTTGACAATTTTTTAAGAATGAAGAAGAAAATACCAATGATTGAACTAGAATAGATTTTTTTTTAAGGGAAAGAGTAAATGATACACTTATCTATATATTATATATGACATATATATTATCTATTACCTAGCAAATATTTCGGGGAAGGCAATGGCACCCCACCCCAGTACTCTTGCCTGGAAAATCCAATGGACGGAGTAGCCTGGTGGGCTGCAGTCCATGGGGTCACTAACAGTCGGACAGACTGAGCGACTTCACTTTCACCTTTCTCTTTCATGCATTGGAGAAGGAAATGGCAACCCACTCCAGTATTCTTGCCTGGAGAATCCCAGGGATGGGGGAGCCTGGTGGGCTGCCGTCTATGGGGTCACACAGAGTCGGACACGACTGAAGTGACTTAGCAGCAGCAGCAGCAGCAAATATTTATCAGATTCTAAAAGTATTTAGATAAGAATCACAATATTTCTTAAGTTTTCATCCTTCTTTTAAAAGTTAGAAAAAAATACTCCAAGAGTTTAATTTTTTCATACATGATTATCAGAATGATTCCTTATGGGCCTACCCAAAAAGGCAAATTTAAATAATATTTTAATATAAATATACAAAGCTTTTGGTTTCAATTAAATCATAGTGTATCATATACTACGAACTTTTTACATTGTTTATTTTAAAAATTTCCCCTGATTTTTCTCTGTATCTAATTTAAAATAATAGTTACTCCTGGAAAATAACATGTAACATATTAAGACCTCTGAGATGTCTTACTCTATATATTCTCCTAAGGTAATCTCATCCTTTTCAGGGTCCTTTGTTACCATCCGTATGCTGATGATTTTTTACCTATATAGCTCAGAAATAAAATTCAAGGTTTTCTGAGGCATTTTACATAATTGGAAAATTAAGAAATTAAGAAAAATAAGTTCACACAATTTAACAAAATTGATATAGCTCTTCAAATATAGAATTCTTAGGGTTTGTCTCAGAGCCATGAAAGCAGCCTTTGCAAGAGACCTGAAGATTAGCTTCATCAGCTTCACTGCAAATCTGCCTCTGCTATAGCTATATCTTATGAATAGATTTCCCTTAGCAACTATGGAGCTATCCTCCAGCTGGCTACTAGATCTCTCTCCTTTTAAGTCCTCATGTGCACAGTTGAACTTGGTTTCTGCTTTCTACTCTCCCACCATCTCCATCAGGACTTGCTAGTTTTCCTGGATTCTCCAGATCAAGAAATAGCACCAACATTCATCCAGTTTCACAGGTTATCTCCATACTCCAGCAAATCGTCAAGCCTTGACAATTCATCTTCCAAATAATTTGACATTCACATCTCTCCAATTCATCTTTTCTCAAACTCCAGCCCTAACCGAGTTAAGATCATCAACTTCTCTTACCTAGACTAGTCCAAGAGTCACCTAGTGTGTCTCCTAGCCTCCAGTTTTCCCACCTTCTAAACTCTTCTTCATGGTGCACCTGTTATCTTTCCTGATATTCCCTGATTATATCATTCCCTGGCCTCAAACACTATACTGTACAAACTTCTATATGTGTAAGAAAGTACTTGCCATTGTAGTTTAAAAAAACATAGATTTGAGGACTTTACCCCAGTGATTTTGATTCAATAGATTTGGAGTAGATTATAGGAGTAGGCATTTTCAGTAAGATTTGTAAGTGATTCTGATGTAGGTTATCCATGCTTTAAGGCACAACGTTTATTGGCTCCCCAGTTCTACTGCTGCTGCTGCTAAGTCGCGTCAGTCGTGTCCCACTCTGTGCGACCCCATAGACAGAAGCCCAACAGGCTCCTCTGTCCCTGGGATTCTCCAGGCAAGAACANAGGTTATCCATGCTTTAAGGCACAACGTTTATTGGCTCCCCAGTTCTACTGCTGCTGCTGCTAAGTCGCGTCAGTCGTGTCCCACTCTGTGCGACCCCATAGACAGAAGCCCAACAGGCTCCTCTGTCCCTGGGATTCTCCAGGCAAGAACACTGGAGTGGGTTGCCATTTCCTTCTTCTACAGTAGACTTCAAATTCCCCAATATGTCTTTCAATACCTGGTAAAACCCGGCCCCTGCTTACCTTTCTGTTTTTATCGTTGACTACTACCTCCTATCCTCTAAGTTTAAGCTCTCTTGAAAATTTCCCCATTTTTAAAGAAAGCATAGCCCAACTACACTTTTCAGTTCAGTTCGGTTCAGTCACTCAGTCGTGTCTGACTCTTTGTGACCCCACGAGCTGGAGCTCGCCAGGCTTCCCTGTCCATCGCCAGCTCCTGGAGCCTACCCAAACTCATGTCCGTTGCATCGGTGATGCCATCCAACCATCTCATCCTCTGTCGCCCCCTTCTCCTCCTGCCTTCAGTCTTTCCCAGAATTAGGGTCTTTTCCAATGAGTCAGCCCTTCACATCAGGTGCCCAAAGTATTGGAGTTTCAGCTTTAGCATCAGTCTTTCCAATGAATATTCAGGATTGATTTCCTTTAGGTAAAAATAAAGTCAGCCACTGTTTCCACTGTTTCCCCATCCATTTCCCATGAAGTGATGGGACCAGATGCCACGATCTTAGTTTCCTGAATGTTGAGCTTGAAGCCAACTTTTTCACTCTCCTCTTTCACTTTCATCAAGAGGCTTTTTAGTTCCTCTTCACTTTCTGCCATAAGGGTGGTGTTGTCTGCTTATCAAATATATATTAGAATGTTCTAACAGGAAATTAGTTGTTTAAACATTCTGCTATGGCTGACTGTCTTATTTAGGTTAAACAAAAAAGATATCTATCAAATCTATCTCACTAAAATCCATAACTGTCTTTGTCAATCATTGTAAATTTTAATTTTAAAAGACTTGTACTTCCTGCTGTGATTGAATTCTGCCTATATAATGAAAAATTAAGAAAGAAGTCTATTCAGATGAGTGTAATAAGACTGAAACAAACAGGAATTACTAGTATTACTTCAAATGAAACAGTGGACTCTTCCTAATCAAAAATCTTATTCCCATACTGTTGTGTTTATGCAACAATGACAGACACCATATTTATTGGCATTACAATTTTCAGCCATTCTAACACTCCCCCACATTCCTGAGAGTCTCAGTGTCAATGAAAAGTACAACTTTGACATCACAAACTAACTTAATGTTTTACAGAAGGTGATTAGTGTGCTAGGTTACCTTTGCAAAAGACTTAGATTAAGCCCTACCATCACTTTTCTCTCATTTAAATTTGAAATGTTGATTGTTTTATAAAGAGAGTGATGGGTATCTAAACTGAGGGCCAAAAAAGCAAAAATTCACTTATCAAGATCTGAGGACTATTAATTTATATATTCAGCTTTCCAAGATGAACTTATAAGCATAATGTGAAAAAAATCACATCTTCCTTCCCTCTCTTTCTTTCTACACTAAGAAGCAGTGACTTATCTCTGAGCACTCCAGAAAACAAAACAAATCAAACAAAAAATCATGTCATTTGTGGGGAATAATAATTTAGAAAACACATTAGTTATACAGATGATTTTAAAATTACTGAGGAAGAATTTTTTTCTATTAAAGTAAATAGATAGAACATACCTGAAAAAGAACATGTACATGGCAGCTGTGATGCAGAACAAAAGGACCTATAAAAAGGAGATAATATATTACTTGCAAGAGAACACTGACATCATCATTTGTGTCTCTTATCAAACCAAAATACCCACTATTAAACCTTATACCTGAAACAATGAAAAGATGTACAAAATCAGTCATATACATATCACATTCCCTACCTTTCAAAAAGTTATATCAAGGCATAATTGAGTCTGTATATTTACACATATACAAATAAATAAAACTACATACATTATACAATATATATATGTATATATATATACATATTTAGATATATAACACTATATATACATGTGTGCATGTACATCGATTCAGTAGAGGGTTCAGATCAGTTCAGTTCAGTTGCTCAGTCGTGTTCGACTCTTTGCGACCCCATGAATCACAGTACACCAGGCCTCCCTATCTAAACTACATACATTATACAATATATATATGTATATATATATACATATTTAGATATATAACACTATATATACATGTGTGCATGTACATCGATTCAGTAGAGGGTTCAGATCAGTTCAGTTCAGTTGCTCAGTCGTGTTCGACTCTTTGCGACCCCATGAATCACAGCACACCAGGCCTCCCAATCTATCACCAACTCCCGGAGTTCACCCAAACTCATGCCCATCAAGTCGGTGATGCCATCAGCCATCTCATCGTCTGTCGCCCCCTTCTCCTCCTGCCCCCAATCCCTCCCAGCATCACAGTCTTTTCCAATGAGTCAACTCTTCGCATTAGGTGGCCGAAGTACTGGTGTTTCAGCTTTAGCATCAGTCCTTCCAATGAACACCCAGGACTGATCTCCTTTAGGATGGACTGGTTGGATCTTCTTGCAGTCCAAGGGACTCTCAAGACTCTTCTCCAACACTACAGTTCAAAAGCATCAATTTTTCGGCGCTCGGCTTTCTTCACAGTCCAACTCTCACATCCAAACATGATCACTGGAAAAACCATAGCCTTGACTAGATGGACTTTTGTTGGCAAAGTAATGTCTCTGCTTTTGAATATGCTACCTAGGTTGATCACAACTCTCCTTCCAAGGAGTAAGTGTCTTTTCATTTCATGGTTGCAATCACCATCTGCAATGATTTTGGAGCCCAAAAAATAAAGTCAGCCTGTTTCCACTGTTTCCCAACCTATTTCCCATGAAGTGATGGGACCAGTAGAGGGTAACAGGGTTCAAAAAAGAATAGCCAGTTGTTAAAATTATATCTAAGAATTCCTGAAGAAGCAAGTAACTAAAGAACAAAGACAATGGCTTTTATATAGTGAAGTCAGGAGAAAAATCATAAAGCTTATTAACTATTATTTCAAGATAGCCAGATTTTAAAATATAAAACACAGCCCAATTGACAACCAATTATAATCAATAAGAAAGGCCCCTAAAAATATAATCCTCCTATATGGGATATAGACTCCCTATTTTTTTAAAAAAATCCTCTAAAAGCAAGCATCAGAACACACAGTAAATCTGGATTAAAGAAGCTCCCTTAAAACACATCACACTAAACACAATATACTAAGATGTATATGAAAAGAATCCAAACCCAAGTCCTGACCAAAAGCTTAGTTATGCCAAGGAAGTGGATCTCCACAAAATTGTTTTAAATCAATAAAACAGATGTTGTAAAATGTGTTCCAGTGTCAACAATAACAGCGTGAATTAAACACAAAAATTAATGTCCTCACATCACAGACAAATGACAAGTGAACAATCATCAACTATTGTTAAAGACTGATCACAAGGAACCACAAAATCAGTTTTACAAAATAGTATTCAGCTATTCCCAACACAAATTCCAGCTGACCTAAGGAAAATGTAAAAATTTTGCTATTACAAATCAAGTTTGACAGATTTGCCACCTCGGCTTAAGATACGCATTATAAACACAAACTGAATCACTTAGGGATATATAAGCCTACCAACCCAAAAGAGGATGGGCATCATGCTCTCTGATTTCAAACCATATTTCAAAGCTATAGTAATCAAAATGGTATGGTATTGGCATAAAAAGAGAATAGAGAATGATACAGAATAAAAGGGCCCAGAAATAAACCCATGCGTACATGGTTGAGTGATTTGTGATAAAGGAGCCAAGAATACAGAATGGGGATACAACAGTCTCGTCAATAAATAGTATTGCAAAAATAGCATAGACACACGCAAAAGAATGAAGCCGGACCACTATTTTACATCACACACAAAATTAACTCAAAATAGATTACATATTTGAATATAAGGCCTGAAACCATAAAACTCCCAGAAGAAAACATAGTTGGCAAGCTCCCAGACATAGGTCATGGTGATTTTTAAAAATCTGACACCAAAAGCAACAAAAGCAAAAACAAAGTGAGAGAGTAAACTAAAAAGTTCAGAAAAACAAAGGTAACCATCAACAAAATGAAACCTACTGAATAGGAGAAAATAATTACAAATGACATAATTGATAAAGGACTAAAATCCAAAATATAAAAAGAACTCCTACAACTCAATATCAAAAGAACAAATAATCCAATTTAAAAATGGTCAGAAGATTAAATTTTTCCAAAGACGACAAATAAACGGCCTACAAGTACATGAAAGTATGCTCAACATTAGGGAAATGCATATCAAAACCATAACACAATATCATCTAACACTTGTTAGAATGGCTATCATCCAAAAGACTAGAAATAACAAGTGTTGATGAGGATATTAAGAAAAGGGAACCCCTGTGTACTGTTGGTGGGAAGGCAAATTGGTGCAATCACTATGGAAAACAGCAGGGAGGCACTTCAAAAAAGTAAAAATAAAACTGCCATATGGTCCAGCAATTCCACGTCTGAATATTCATCCCAAGAAAATGAAAACACTGACTGGAAACGACATACGTGAAGCACTATTAATAGCCAAGATATGGAAACAACTTAAGTGTCCATCAATAGACGAATGGATGATTAAACCGTGGTGTACACACACACGCACACACAGGTGGGGGGATACTATTCAGCCATAAAGAAGAATGAAATCTTGCCAATTGCAACAACATGGAAGGACCACGAGGGCACCGAGCTGTAAGTGAAATAAGTTGGTCAGAGAAAGACAAACATGATATGATCTCTTCCATGTGGAATGTGGAGGACGAGGAAGAAGGGAGAAAGAAGGAGGAAGAAAGAGAAACAGAAATCTGAGCTCACAGATACTGAGAATAGATATGTTACAGGAGTGGTGGGAGAAATGGGGCAGCTGCATTTTTTTTTTTTTAGTTTAAACTAATTTTTTAAAAGGATGTGTGTGTTAATCACTTAGTCATGTCCGACTCTGTGACCCCATGGACTGTGGCCCTCCAGACCCCTCTGTCCATGGGATACTCCAGGCAAGAATACTGGAGTGCATTGTTATCTCCTTCTCCAGGGGATATTCCTGACCCAGGGATCAAACCCACGTCCCCTGCACTGCAGGCCGATTCTTTACCATCTGAGCCAAAGGGAAGTCCATTCTTTTAAAAGGATGGGTATCGATTACTACAAAACAAACACTTACTTTTATTAATTTCTTATAAAGTAATATATGAAATCTTTCATTATAAAGTATATCAAATCTAATAAACATGCACACACTCTTCTCTCCTGTCTCCTTCTTTTCCTCTCCCAATCTCTCTTTTCTTCAAAAATACCTTATCCATGATGCATAAGGTTCATGTCACTGGTTTTGAAAATGTGACAAAGCATAAAGAATAATTTTCAGTTACTGCTTAATCAATTATAAATTCCAAGCGAGTTTGTTTACTGGCAATAATTTGCTAGCCAGTGATCCACATCAGGAAACTCAATTTTTATTTCCCTTTCCTTGAATCCCCTTGGGGCAATGCCAATCTTCCCAAATGCTCAGTATTTCATTCTTTCCCTGCACAAGTCATTATCCCCCTCACAAACTCCATTCACAAACCACTCTGGAAGTGTCACACAAGTCCTTCCTAAGTTCTCTATCTTTTCCAAGTTTCCAAAAGTCTCCCTCAAAATGTTTCTATGCTCCATCCTCATATGCTAGACCTATCTGTGCTCACATGAAACTAACAATTATCTTCATGAATAATACATTTGAAAACGGGAAAGAATATAAAGTTTAAGAACTCAAGCTCTGGAATAAGGCAAATAAAGGTTTGAATCTAGTTCTGTGTGACTTTCGATGCTTTCTAATGAGGTGGAAGAACTTGGAGCCTATTACACAGAGTGCAGTCAGTCAGAAAGAAAAAGAGAAAGATCATATATTAATGCATATATATGGCATCTAGAAAGATAGTACTGATGTCCTACTTGCAAGATAGCAAAGGAGATGCAGACATGATGTGTTTTTTTATAATTTCCCCTAAAATCTTAGATCCCTTATTTGTAAAGTGAGTATATTACCTCACTTTGAATTGTTGGGAAGATTAAAAGACAGTACTTGCAGTGTCAGGGATTTGGCAGATTATTTTTATTTTGTTCTGTTATTCATAAAATGATGTAGATATAAAAACCTCATCCAGAGACAGAGAAACTTGGAAAGGTTTTTAAAACCTTTGTTTAAAAGCAAGTAGACTTCGCCTTTATGAAATCTTCTCAAATCACCAATATTTGAAGTTCACTTTTTTTTTTTAATAGTTTTAAGATGTGAAAATCTGTGCAAGGAGGAGGACACATGTAAGGGATATTATTAGAGTACAAGTGATCAACTCATTCGAGAAATATTCACACATACCATGCGCCAGGCACTACTATAGAACCTAAAACAGTATACAAAACAGACCAAGTCCTTGCCTTGTGGAACTTACCTTCTGGTAAGGCAAGAGAAGATACCAAATTAGTATGTCAGACAGTAATGAATTTTGAAGCAAAGCGAAGTAGGATAAGGAGATAAAGGGGTGGTTTTACATAAAGTGGTCAAGGAAGCAAAGACTTGTTAGTAGAGATTCTGAGGAGATGAGGAATAAACAAGGGGATTCTAGCAACAGAACCAATGGAAAATATTTTTGAATTTTATTGAGAAAGATGGTCAGTATTATGTTAAAGATGCTAAAGAAAGGACTTCATTGTTAGTAAAATACAGTTTTCAAAGTTTTTTTTTAATTAATTGTGCTAAATCTGTTAAACACTAACTTCAACAGACTGCTTTTCCAGATAAATGCAAATTGTAGTTGAATAAAGAATAAACTCTCTATATTTCGAATTATAAAATTTTAGAAGTAAAAGGTACTTTAGGTAATGTATTTTTTTTCATAGTAGGAAACACAGGTCCTTAAAAAGCCAGTGATACAACCATGCCTACCCTGTTGGTTGTATCTTGTATTTCCTCTATTAAACAAATATTGGTCAATTGTTACTGTTTCCATTCTATACAGAAGATATTTAAAAATGATTCTAACCCTCAAAGATCTTATAGAATACTGCTCCATAGCTTAATTCTGTAGCTACTTTTCACATGTGTGGCTATTTAAAAAATTTTGTAGATATATTGAGGTATAACTGACATTTAATGTGTACAAATTTGTAATTTCTGACTTAGGTTCAGTTCAGTTCAGTTCAGTTCAGTCGCTCAGTCGTGTCCGACTCTTTGCGACCCCATGAATTGCAGCACGCCAGGCCTCCCTGTTCATCACCATCTCCCGGAGTTCACCCAGACTCACGTCCATCGAGTCCGTGATGCCATCCAGCCATCTCATCCTGTCGTCCCCTTCTCCTCCTGCCCCCAATCCCTCCCAGCATCAGAGTCTTTTCCAGTGAGTCAACTCTTTGCATGAGGTGGCCAAAGTACTGGAGTTTCAGCTTTAGCATCAGTCCTTCCAAAGAAATCCCAGGGTTGATCTCCTTCAGAATGGACTGGTTGGATCTCCTTGCAGTCCAAGGGACTCTCAAGAGTCTTCTCCAACACCACAGTTCAAAAGTATCAATTCTTCAGCGCTCAGCTTTCTTCACAGTCCAACTTTCACATCCATACATGACCACAGGAAAAACCATAGCCTTGACTAGGCGGACCTTAGTCGGCAAAGTAATGTCTCTGCTTTTGAATATACTATCCAGGTTGGTCATAACTTTTCTTCCAAGGAGTCCTTGCAGTCCAAGGGACTCTCAAGAGTCTTCTCCAACACCACAGTTCAAAAGCATCAATTCTTCAGATATCTAGATATTCCAGCATCAATTGTTGAAAAGGTCATCCTTTCCCCCATTGAATTACACTGGTCCTTTTTTTTTAATTTAAATGAATATATTTGTGTTGGTCTATTTTTGGACATTCTATTCTATTTAACTATATGGCTATCATAATCTTTTAGTAATGAAAATAATTGCTGGTGGAAACCATTCTGAAGTTATTCTTGGATATTATGAGACAGGATTGAATTTTATACATGTAAAAAATTTGCATTCTTCCCAGACACCTAGTACTCTAAGTGAAAACGTATATGTATACTTAACATATTTTTCCTTAAACGAATATACATTTTTTATGTAAAAGAAGTAATTAGGCATTTTTTTGTTTGCTTAGAGCTTACTTTTCCCAGAGTATAAAAAATAGAGTAAAATAAATTCTTGTCATGTGGAAATCTTTACAATAACCAAAACTATATTCTATTAAGGAAAAATGAAAAAATATAGAAAAGTTCAAAGAATAAAGCAGAATAAATCTGCTCTTTGGGAATAACAGCAGCCTCAGTTCAGTTCACTTTAAACGAATATACATTTTTTATGTAAAAGAAGTAATTAGGCATTTTTTTGTTTGCTTAGAGCTTACTTTTCCCAGAGTATAAAAAATAGAGTAAAATAAATTCTTGTCATGTGGAAATCTTTACAATAACCAAAACTATATTCTATTAAGGAAAAATGAAAAAATATAGAAAAGTTCAAAGAATAAAGCAGAATAAATCTGCTCTTTGGGAATAACAGCAGCCTCAGTTCAGTTCACTTCAGTCGCTCAGTTGTGTCCAACTCTTTGCGACCCCATGGACTGCAGCACACCAGGCTTCCCTGTCCATCACCAACTCCCAGAGCCTACTCAAACTCATGTTCATTGTGTCAGTGATGCCATCCAACCATCTCATCCTCTGTCGTCCCCTTCTCCTGACTTCAGTTTTTCCTAGCATCAGGGTCTTTTTCAATGAGTCAGTTCTTGTCATCAGGTGCCCAAAGTATTGGAGTTTCAGCTTCAGCATCAGTCCTTCCAATGAATATTCAGGACTGATTTCCTTTAGGATTGACTGGTTGGATCTCCTTGCAGTCCAAGGGACTCTAAAGAGTCTTCTCCAACATCACAGTTCAAAAGCATCAATTCTTCAACATTCAGCTTTCTTTATAGTCCAACTCTTACATCCGCACACGACTACTGGAAAAACCATAGCTTTGACTAGACGGACATTTGTGGGCAAAGTAATGTCTCTGCTTTTTAATATGCTGTCTAGGTTGGTCACAGCTTTTCTTCCAAGGAGCAAGCATCTTTTAATTTCATGGCTGCAGTCACCATCTGCAGTGATTTTGGAGCCCATAAAAATAAAGTCTGTCACTGTTTCCGTTGCTCCCCATCTATTTGTCATGAAGTGATGGAAACAGCTGCCACAATCTTAGTTTTCTGAATATTGGGTTTTAAGCCAAATTTTTCACTCTCTTTAACTTTCATCAAGAAGCTCTTTAGTTCTTCACTTTCTGCCAAATGGTGGTATCATCTTTGTATCTAAGGTTATTGATAGTTCTCCCGGCAATGTTGATTCCAGCCTGTGCTTCATCCAACCCAGCATTTCACATGATGTACTCTGTATATAAGTTATATAAGCAGGGTGACAATATACAGCCTTGACATACTCCTTTCCTGATTTGGAACCAGTCNCCAAATGGTGGTATCATCTTTGTATCTAAGGTTATTGATAGTTCTCCCGGCAATGTTGATTCCAGCCTGTGCTTCATCCAACCCAGCATTTCACATGATGTACTCTGTATATAAGTTATATAAGCAGGGTGACAATATACAGCCTTGACATACTCCTTTCCTGATTTGGAACCAGTCTATTGCTCCATGTCCAGTCAAATACTACAAATCAAGGAAGGGGATTTCCTGACTTCTGCTTCCGAGCAATTTCAATAAATGAAGGAGGAAGTTATTTTCCTTTTTTGAAAACTTATTGTTGGCAGGGTTAGTGTACTTGCACTCTTTTAGGATTTAAAATACGTATACACTAATGTTACTGAACTTCATAACCTTTGGGATTTTTGTCAGATTCCCAGTTTGCAGAGTGTTTCAGTAAAAAGTCACTCTGTTGTGGAAATGTGCCAGAGTCAAGGAGATGATGCATTACCAAAAGGGAATAGAATGCCCAAACATTAACAGTTGACTTTGAGGGATCCCTTACTCTGGTGAAATAAGCATAGGATTTGGAATCAGAATACATTTGAATTTCATCTCTTTGACTTCTTAACATGGTGTAGGGTAGGGAGTGGTTTGCTCATGTTTCTTAACTTCTTTAAGTCTCAGCTTCTTCTTTGGCAGTAATAATACTTGGCTGACAGTGTTGCCATGAGGATGAAATTAAGTGACCTAGTATTTTGTTTAGCATATGCTCCACATTCAGTAAATATCATATCCCTTTCCCCTTTCTCTCAGTCCTTCTACATTTAGCCTGAGATGTTTTCTGGAAGTCAGTTGCATACCTCACAGCAGAAGCTAATTTGTTGGTTCTTCTTCATTTTGGGGGAGGTAAAAGATGGATAGAAGTTTGAAAAATACTGGGGAACAGGAGAACAGATGAGCTTAGGGATCAGACTCTAGGATAAGAAACTAGTTCAACAGGAAGTGTGTGCTGTCAGCCCCTTAAGGATCATATGCTCAAGGTGTCCAATCCCATCTCACATGTTTAATACCTCAAATGTCACTTGATGGTAGAAGGCTCTCTAGGGAATTCTGTGAGAACAGTACCCAGCTGTAGTGGAAGGCTGACCTGAGAGCACCTTTTAGACTTTTTCTATCCCTCTTTGTCCTCATGTAATTTAGTTGTGCCCTCTCTTGCTTCAACTTTTAAATTCAAAGACACTTATTATTAGTGTTTGTCACCTTAAATTACCAGATTCTGGCTCTCTTCATTGCCTCCCACCTTTAGCCTATGAAAGAGACAGTGGCACTACCTAATTTAAGCTGTTTCTGATTCTTCCTCCCTACTTCCCCACACACCTGCCCTTTCACTTTAGTTTCATTGCTAAAGCAGGAAAAATCTTTTCAAAATGCCCCAGCTGTTAGCAAACAACACATCCTCAGTTATGTGTGCAAATATCTTAATGTACATTGGGGATATTACATAAAAATTCTCAATTTTTATTTTGAGAACATAGGCCAAAACTGAAAACACTCCCAATTAATTAGTCTTATTAGACTAACTGACTGTTATGTCTGTACCACTACTTCAATTTTGCTTTTTCGATGATTTACTGGATATTGGCAATTTGGTTCCTCTGCCTTTCCTAAATCCAGCTTGAATGTCTGGAAGTTCATGGTTCATGTATTGGTGAAGCCTGGCTTGGAGAATTTTAAGCATTACTTTACTAATGTGTGAGATGAGTGCAGTTGTGCAGTAGTTTGAGCATTCTTTGGCATTGCCTTTCTTTGGGATTGGAATCCATAGTGGCTGTACTAGTTTGCATTCCCACCAACAGTGTAAAAGGGTTCCTTTTTCTCCACACCCTCTGCAGCATTTATTGCTTATAGACTTTTGGAGTGCAGCCATTCTGATTGGCATGAAATGGTACCTCATTGTGGTTTTCATTTGCATTTCTCTAATTCTTTGGTAAACTATTTGAAAAATATAATCTCACCAGTTCTTAAATTCTAGCTATTGTTGTCATAATCAATATACAATTTTTCATAAAAATCACCAACATCTTATGGAGAGTTGATTTGTATACATTGATATACAAATGTATGTATATATGTATGTGTGTGCATATAATGGTTAGATGATTTTTTAAGTAAATAATTATTTCTCATTCAGTTCAGTTCAGTCATTCAGTAGTGTCCAACTCTTTGCGACCCCATGAATCGCAGCACACCAGGCCTCCCTGTCCATCACCAACTCCCAGGGTTCACTCAGACTCACGTCCATCGAGTTGGTGATGCCATCCAGCCATCTCATCCTCTGTCATCCCCTTCTCTTCCTGCCCCCAAACTCTCCCAGCATCAGAGTTTTTTCCAATGAGTCAACTCATCGCATGAGGTGGCCAAAGTATTGGAGTTTCAGCTTTAGCATCATTCCTTCCAAGGAAGTCCCAGGACTGATCTCCTTTTGAATGAACTAGTTGGATCTCCTTGCAGGCCAAGGGACTCTCAAGAGTCTTCTCCAACACCACAGTTCAAAAACATCAATTTTTTGGCACTCAGCTTTCTTTACAGTCCGACTTTCACGTCCATATATGACCACTGGAAAAACCGTCGCCTTGACTAGACAGACCTTTGTTGGTAAAGTAATATTTCTGCTTTTAAATATGCTATCTAGGTTGGTCATAACTTTCCTTCCAAGGAGTAAGTGTCTTTTAATTTCATGACTGCAATCATCATCTGCAGTGATTTTAGAGCCCAAAGATATAAAGTCTGACACTGTTTCCACTGTTTCTCCATCTATTTCCCATAAAGTGATGGGACTAGATGCCATAATCTTCATTTTCTGAATGCTGAGCTTTAAGCCAACTTGTTCACTCTCCTCTTTCACTTTCATCAAAAGACTCTTTAGTTCCTCTTCACTTTCTATCATAAGGGTGGTGTCATCTGCAGATCTGAGGTTATTGATATTTCTCCCAGCAATCTTGATTCCAGCTGTGCTTCTTCCAGCCCAGCATTTATCATGATGTACTCTGCATGTAAGTTAAATAAGCAGGGTGACAATATACAGCCTTGATGTACTCCTTTTCTTATTTGGAACCAGTCAGTTGTTCCATGTCCAGTTCTAACTGTTGCTTCCTGATCTGCATATAGGTTTCTCAAGAGGAAGGTCAGGTGGTTTGGTATTCCTGTCTCTTTCAGAATTTTTCACAGTTTATTGTAATACACAGAGTCAAAGGCTTTCGCATAGTCGATA
>SJYX01023875.1:9723-24499 GCA_006410675.1 Oreotragus oreotragus | reverse complement strand
GGGTCTCCTGCACTGCAGGCAGATTCTTTACCAACTGAGCCACTAGGGAAGCCCCTCTCCATTTACACCAGTTTTTATTAGCTTGTTGATTTCACAGAGTGACATTTTATAACTTTGAACTCTGTCTTTAAAAAGATAACATCTCTCTTATAGTCATTATTAAGGATCTGCAGAATCCAAATCTAAAGGCATCTTTTAAGGCATGAGTTTATTTCATATAATTTCCAAGTGATTAATTAATTGCATGCCTTAATAACATTTCACTGGTCACACTATTGGAAGAAAAGGCCTTTGAGTAAACTAAAAAGGGATAGGGAAAGGAGCAATAGCAGTCAGTCTAGTTAAGGAATATCATTTGCAGGTATCTCATTCTGTTGGTTATCTGATTTACAGGTGAAATAACTAAGGAATTAGAATGATAAATGTACAATTAGGACTACATTGAGATAGAATTTTATTTTTTTCTATTTCTGTACAAAACCAAAACAGTCAGTCCCATTAAAGATCAAGTTGTCCTTATTGCCTGGAATTGTGTGGTTATGGCACTTGCCTTCTTACTGAATTCCCTTGACCAGATGGTTCTTACTGGTAGCTTGAGGTTAGTTGATGTGCTAAATAATGATCATATCACAGTATTTAAGTGAAGCCAGAGACAGAATCCACAGGCCAGTCCGTATATTACGTGGCACTTGCTACTTTCCATGTGTTTCTCTTTGAAACATGAGACATTTTATGTTTGTATCTGGGGGTCTAAATGTCTGTTTTGTTACAGAAGGATCATGTTCCAGCACTTTTGGGAATGGCAACAGCTCATATGATCTTGAAACAAACTCCCCGGGCCCGAAATCAGCTGAAGCGGATTGCAAAAATGAACTGGAATCCTATTGATGCTGAGGACTTTGAGAGGAGTTGGCTGCTGCTTGCTGATATTTATATTCAGTCAGCAAAATACGACATGGCTGAGGAACTGATAAAACGGTGCCTGCGGCATAATAGGGTAGGTGCTGTGCTTAGTTCTGTCCCACTCTTTGCGACCCTGTGGTCTGTAGCCCGCCAGGCTCCTCTGTCCATGGGGATCTCCAGGCAAGAATACTGGAGTGGGTTACCATGCCCTTCTCCAGGGAATCTTCCCAACCCAGGGATCAAACCCAGGTCTCCTGCATTGCAGGCAGATTCTTTACCGTCTGAGCCACCAGGGAAGCCCAAGAATACTAGAGTGGGTAGCTTGTCCCTTCTCCAGGGGATCTTCCCGACCCAGGAATCGAACCAGAGTCTCCTGCATTGCAGGCAAATTTTTTACCAGCTGAGCTACCAGGGAAGCCCACGGGGGAGGAGACTGAGGAGGAAAGAGAGATTGTTAGCCTTGGTTGTATGAACATTCTATAATAGGCTTTAGAGAGTATTGGTCCATTTCTAGGGATTTCTCTGTGTTTTTGGAAAATTAAATGTTTATTTCTACTGCAATCAGGATATAAACATTAATAATAAAAAGCTATTTGCCCTTGAAAATAAAGATGTATGCAGTTTCAAGTTTCAGCTGTGGTTTGCCCTACTTACCAAAAGTGTTTTGGAATGTCAAGCATTTGCCTGTGATTATCCATCTCATCCCAGAACTAATGAAAATTGCAGAACATTAATTGCGGACGTCTGCCCCTCCTATTAGATACTCCTGGTGAATTCACTGCAGCTGCGTGTTGTTTTCACATTATTAGAATACACTCTGCATAATATATTTTATGGGGGGAAGTCTTTTCAGCATTTAATTTGATTTAATAAAATGTCCTTATCATGAGGTATAAAATTAAAAATCTTGAAGTCCTTAGAATTTAAGGCGCTTTACTAACAGTGCATTTTGGTGTTTAATAGCCCCCAAAAGGATGTCTTTTTATGACCTTTTTAAAGTTAAGAATGTTCCTATTTACTGAAATAATTGTGCTCAACTTAGAAACTTAAGGGTATTTATCTCTATGGATTCTTATCAGTTACTTCAAAATCTTAATCACAGTAATTCTATGTTTTATTCTCTTTGAGCCAATTAGAATTCAAAATGGATCATTTGTTTTTTAAAGAGAAGTCATGATCACCTAATACTATTAAGTTACTTTTTTAGGGACTTGAAAAACTGAAAGTATTGAGACATTTATCAACTTATGGTTTGTACATGTGATTTAAGTTACATTGGCCTTAAGAAAACACAATACTTATTAATAGACTTTAAAAAATCTAAAGTCTCAAATAACTGACCTCTGTAAGTAAGATTTCATGGGAATTAAGGTTTCGATACAGATAGAATTTCAATTTGCCAGACCTCGGACAGCAGTACATTGCATGGTTGAACATGATGGCTAGTTTGGAGGTTAAACATGATGGTTATTTAGGCATGTTCATATGGGAAGCATGAGATTCAGGAACTGGAGCTTAGAAACTTTGAATTATATACTTTAAAAATGGAGAGCATCCAGATCCGGGACAGGAAATGTACAAGATGCAACTAAACCATCCTGTCATACCAGATGGCAAGGAAGCTATCAGAGATGATTGGAGTCATGTTAGGGACTCCAGAGCCAACTTGAGGACACTCCCACTAGCCAAAGTGGAGACACTTCAGGCATCAATAATGACTGCATTGAATAACACACCAAATATGTTTAAATCCATGAGTTTGCAAAGATATAAAAAAGAAAAAAAACCTAATTGGTCACCACTGAAATATGCTAATAAACTGTTATTTCTAAAGCTGACAAGTATCTCTCCTGCCTTTTCTGTGTGAATAATACTGCTGGGAAACGAAATGATGGAAAAGGAGATGTTTCTCATTATAGATGTTGTCCAGCTAATGAAGAAATGAGGAAAGAATGATAGAATGTCACTATTTTCCAACCATTATGAATTAATGAATAGGTATAACATCACAAGACATTATGTGCCTCCTGAATGAACAACTACCAGACAGTCAGACTGGGGGTGAGACGAGTGAAACACTCACTCTGGGTCCAAACTTTAAAGGGACACTTAATGTAATTATCTCAAGTGATCCTGCTATAACAAAGTATCAGAGACTGGGTGGCTTATAAACAACAGAAGTTTATTCTCACAGTTTTGTTAATAGATCCTGGAGTCTACGATCAGGGTGCCAGCATGACTGGGTTCTGGCGATGGCCCACTTCCCTGTTGCAGACTGTTGAATTCTCATTGTGCCCTCACAGGGTAGAAAAAAGGGTAGGAGAGCTCTCTGGGCTCCCTTTTATAAGGGCACTAATTCCATTCAGGAGGGCTCCACCCAGATGACCTTCCCCAAAGCCTCACTTCCCGATACCATCACATTGGATGTTAGGATTTCAGTATATATATTTAGGGGGACATAAACACTCAGTACATCACAGTAATCGAGATGAATGATATTTAATGCAATATTTAAAAAAAATTTTTTTTTAAAGTATCAAAATGTGAAACAGGATCTTACAGTGCTATGCTGAGCTCTATTGAAGCCTTAAGCAAAAGGGTAAATGTGTATGTACTCTGACCCCATGTTTATATTTTTTAATGGTTACTAGTTTTCATGAAAATATTAGTGGTATATCTTCTTGAATTAAAGGAAATTACAATAAACAGAAAAATAACATAAAAGTAACAAACAACATATGAGTTTTAATATACTTTCCTGTTTTTCAAATTTTTTTAACTTAACATTCTGGGGAAAAAAATAGCAATATACCTAAAAACATGTATACAGCATTGTGCATTTTTGCTTTTTCCTGAGGAGCAATGTGGCTTGGCAGAGCAGCGATCTATGAAGTAAGTAGCTTCATCTCTTTCCCTCAAATCAAAATCAGATCCAAACCTCTATATCTAATACAATTTCCAGGAAATATCAATGACATAGGAATGTATTATATAACTACCACAAGGATGCACTCAACTAAATCTGGGCTGTGAGAAACTCTAGGATAAACATTCATATTTTTCCTACATTTAATTGCAAGAAAAGAGAAAGAGAGAGAGGAAACCTCTAGTTCAAAAGGAAGCTTAGGGACATTTCAAACCAGTCACAGTGTGTGGGCCTTATCTAGATCCTCATCCTGACAAGCAAACAAAAAAAATTATGTTAAGGCTATTTGAAATTTGATTAGTGATTATATATTTGGTAATGTCAAGGAGTTGTTATATTTTAGGTATGATAATTTGTGGTTATGATTAAAGAAAGTCCTTATTTTAAAGAGATATACTAAAATATTTATGAATGCAATGATATAGTATCTGAGAGTTTTTTATCTGACAATACAGAGGAACAAATATGGGGTAGAAGTGAGACAGTATTAGGTGTTAATTGTTAACGGATTCGTGGGGTCCACTATACTGTCATTTCTATATCTGTTAAAATTATTTGTAATAAAAAGTGTTAAGTATACGTATAAAACATGTCCTTCCCTCTTACCCCAAAATCCTGATTCTGTAGGTTTGGGATAGGAGCTTGGCATCAGAATCTTTTTTAAGTCCCACAGATGATGTGATTGCATAGCCAAGATTGAAAATGACTGTTTTATGGGCTATTTAAATAAGTTAATATGATTGACCTCTATAGTCATAAGCACTCCGTAAAATCTTAGTGATATCAAGCTTAATCTATTGATACATCTTGTATTTATTTTTAGTCATGCTGCAAAGCTTATGAATATATGGGCTACATTATGGAAAAAGAGCAAGCATATATGGACGCTGCCTTAAACTATGAGATGGCATGGAAACATGGCAACCAGACAAACCCAGCAGTAGGTAAGTTTAACATTTGAACAGTAGGTCACCGGAAATGTGGGTTTTGTGTGTAAACCTTCATTTAAATGAATTTTATTTTCTTGTTAAGGACAAAATATACATTAACAGCCAACATCCTTTGTCATTCCTGAGAAATAAATTTTACATTCCTAATAGATTATTTGCTACTAATTTATTAGGTATAGTTTGCTGAGATTCAAAGTCGACCTCAGTTGCCTTAGAGGACATCTAGTCTAATTCTGCCCCTTTTTCTCCATTCACCCTCTAACTGAAAAGTGTAATACTGTGGGAGAAAGTGTTCATTGTGAAAGAAGTGAGAAAAACATTGCATTAAATCAAGTTCTGCTGGTTGCTTTACTGCATAACTTCTCAAAGACTCTAAGCCCTAATATGCATTGTGGTGGATATCACGTAGAGAACATGTTTCCCACGATAAGTTGACTGTGGAGCTTTTTTTTGCCCTGAGCATCTCGAAACATCATCCTGTCCCAGGGGTAGACTGTTGGTTTGAGGAAGGCTAGTCGCCAAGGTCCCTAACAGATGGGCAGCACGTGGAATATTCTTAGTGACCACTGACAGCCACATTGTGAGGGAGCTCCCCCCAGGCTTCTCTGTGTGTTGAGCTGGAATCAGCTTCATTGACACTCCCTTGTCTGTTGTCTGGAGCAACCCGCAGAGTTCTCCCCTGCTTACACTGAATGGCCCTCGAACTGCAAACTCCGTCACGTCCCTCCTCAGTTTCTCTCCAGACCGTTCTCAGGCGCTTCTTCATTCTTCCCAAGACTTGCTTTCAAGTCTTTCGCCCTCCTTGCTGTCTCCTGGAAACTCTCAAATAGTATTTCCCAAACTTGCTTTGGAATACTGGGTGAGATACTGATAGTTACTTGTTTAAAAAAGAGAGTTGACCGTGAAGAGATTAGATTTCATGGCCAAATAAGTTTGGAAAAGGCCATATTTGTCCATGTCCCTCCTGATCTGTTTTACTAGAAATGAAAAAATTGTTAAGTGTGATTTAAGAACGAATTGTATGTATAATGAAGCTTTTTTTTTTTAATGAGGCATTCAGTAGTTGATCATTCAACTCAAGATGACATCTGTCTTTTTAGCATCGGGGTCAGGGTAATGACTCCGATTTCATCTACAGTCAGATAGGTCAGCTTTAAACTTACTGCTGTCAGATCAGGAGTTCCCCTACTTTTTCTCAGGTCTGTTTCTTTACTAGACTTGCTCGGAGCACAGAAACTAATTTGTAGATAGTATTTTTCCTTCTCGGGTTTTGTTCATGTTACAAATAAACTCAGCTTGTAATATGAAAATTCCTTAAAATCTTTTAAAATATATGTAATTCTGATGCTTTATTCCCCAGAAGGAATGCAATTAGAAGTTTAGTTATTTAAATATTCTGTTCCTTCAAAGACCAGCAAATAGATTCCAGGTCACTCGTTCTTTCACTGTGTTCTGTTTGAACTTTATAGGTGATTTTATCAGCTCCTCTGACCTCTCTTTAAAGACATATCTCTGTAAAGACATTTCTCTGAGGCTCTCACTTAATTCTTTCAGTTTCTTTTTTTAAGATTATCATTGCATCCAATACTCCCAGCCTTTCTGGGCAAGTTCATGATGCATTTTTTTCATTTGTCAGGAAATCCTAACTCATAGTTGTGTTTTCACAGAATTCAAGCTTGAGCACTGTCACTGTGAAAGACACCAGAACTGAGATCCACTGCGAGGAGAACACAGCCGTGTTTCTCTCTTCACAGTTGTTCCCAGGTTGTGTGACACTCACTGGGCTGTTCACACTGTGTTTCTGTTTTCTTGCTTTCACGAGCTCAGGCTGTCTCCCCCCTATTTTTTTTTTTTCCTGATTACACAAAGAGTTGAATTCTTAGAAGCCTGACAGGTGTAATGAGACTGTGGTACACATGTTCCTTGCCATGTGTAGCTCTTCATTTCCTCTCTCAAGTTTTTTTTTAAGGAAATGATCTATCAAGTTTGTTTCAATAAGACAACTTTGTGCTTCTAATTTAGTGTTTACACAGTTTAAAAAAAATTAGTATTTGTGTGGTACTCTGAAATTTTTTAAAGCATTTCACGAGTATTTCATTTGATCTTTAAATTTACGTCAAGAGATAGCAGGGTTATCTTCCCCATTTTTGGATGCAGAAACTTGAAATTGACAGCTAACGGTGACTTGCCTAAGGTCTCAAAGCTAGTCAGGAAGCCGGAAACCAAAAGTTATGTCCAGGTTTTTTTGGCTCTAGTTTCCATATTTGGCATGACATCTTTAAGCTGTTTTCCTTTTTAAATGTCACAAACTATTTATTATTCTGTTTTGTAATTCCTTTCTAATGATAACAAGTTTACCTCTCTGATACTGTTTTCATCTTTGACATTTCTAATTGTGTTTGTGTGTGTGAATTGAATACTGTGAATTTTAGATAATTTCTACTCCTTCTTTCTTGCTACCATGATTGCATTAAGCCAATAATTCTTTTAAAACATTGTTTTGAAATTCTAAAAATTTTCTTCAAGGGTCCTTTGATTAAAGTCCAAGAGCAGCGTTCAAATTTCCTTTTCATATTTTTAAGTGATAAAGCAAAATATATTATTAGTTACATATTATTTTACATTGTGTTATATCTTATTTATTGAATCCACTTTTTCATCTCCTTAGTTTGCTTACTACTAAAGGAACTAAGGAGATGAAATTAGCATTCTTATTATAGAACAACAGTTATTTAAGAATGTATTAAAAGTTTCTTCAAAAATGTCAGTGTTTGGACTTCCCTGGTGGTCCAACTGTTTAAGAATCTGCCTGCCAATGCAGGGGACATGGGTTCAATCCCTGGTCTGGGGATATTCCACACGCTCCGGGGCCACGCGCCACTTCTGAGCCCGCGCGCCTAGAACCTGCACTCCACAGCAAGGGAAACCACCGCAGGGAGAAGCCCAGGCTCCTGCTCATCACACCTAGAGAAAGCCCTCTCGCTGCCGTCACTAGGGGAAGCACGTGCACAGTCAGACCCAGCACAGCCAAAAGTAAAAACTAAAAGTTGTAAAGAAACAATCCCCGCAGTGTGCCGTTCGCCGTCACGTGCGGCTGACGTCTGCCTTCTGAGCCTCCCGCTGCTGCGCCGCCCTCTGCTCCCCCTGCGCTCCAGCTCCACGTGGCGGCTGTGTCTCCTCTACCACCGGCCTCTCCCTGTGCAGTTCTCTTTGCTGAGCTGAATTCTTTCTCCCCACCCACTTGGCCTACATTATGCCTCTTCCTTCAGGTTTCACACATTGCCTGACACCCACCCCAGATTTCTCATTAGAGTGCTCTTGGCCCGTGCCTTTATTTCATAGCATTTGTCTCAGTTTTGAAATCATTCACGTACTTCCATAATTACTTAAATAACGTACGTTCTTTCCTAACAATGTAAACCTCAGGAACCAGTTTGCCTGATGTGTTAAGTACATCAGTACTGTGTAAAGGAATAGCTGTGTTATCAGCTATTACTGCTCTATGATCAGTTTTTACTGTAATCTGAAACAAATGGGACTTTTCTGTAAGTTGCAAAACCCTATTTGTGGGATGGCCAGCCATCTTCTAGCCGAGGGTGGTCCCTTGTTCCAACTCTGTTTTCTTTGGTACCTGTTCTCCTTTTTTATCACTCCACCTTCTGTTATCATCTCGTTCCTATCATGGTACAGTCATCACCCTCCACTGAGAGTTCTCTAATATTAGCATAAACAAACAAAGGAGGAAGCCAAGAAAGGTAATACTAACGGTGTGCTCTATAAATAAATAATACTGTATCATTGTTGGGGGTTTTGTCTTTACAGGATACAAACTGGCATTTAATTACTTAAAAGCAAAAAGATACGTGGATGCAATTGACGTATGTCACCAGGTAACACTTAAATTTATATTTAAAATTTTTCAGATGTGCTATTTCCTACTTTTGTTTAATATCAAGTTGTACATGAATAGAGATAGAGGATGTACTATTTTGGTTCAATGCCTCGTCAGATACATCTGGAAGAAATTACCGGTTTTCAAAGTTTAGAAAACAAAGTTTACTTAAATCAAAAACATGTTTTTAACTAGGACTCAAATAAGGTTTGCCAATTTAAAGAAGGAGGCTAGACAAGAAGCATGTTAAACAAATTTAATCCTTAAAGTCAGAAAATATCTGAAGATTATTATAGATTCTCCAGGTCATTGTTCTGAACAGAAGTTCTTATGTTCATGTCCAAGTTTGGTTATTAGAGGATTCAGATTTATAAATTAAAGAGGTATTTTTGTCATTTAAAAGTCATTCAGTTACACTTCTGTAATAGATTTCTGGACTTCCCTGACGGCTCAGCCAGTAAAGACTCTTTCTGCAGTGCAGGAGACCGGAGTCCATTCCCTGAGTTGGGAAGATCCGCTGGAGAAGGGCATGATTACCCACTCCAGTTGTATTGCTTGGACAATTCTGTGGACAGAGGAACCTGGCAGGCTATAGTCCGTGGGGTTGCAAAGCAGCAGATATGCCTGAGCGACTGATTGCTGACTAAATGATCCCTTGCTAAATGACGAATTTTTGAGTTGCAGTCTTAGAATTTGCAATTTCTTTATATATACATTGTCCCATCGATAGTCATTCAAGGCACTGTACTAAATATTGTGGGGAGCTCCAAGAAAAGCACCCTAGCAGAGAGTTATGTAGTGTACCTTATCCCAGATAACTTTGTCAGCATCATTATAGTGAATGCTTGACTCCAGTGATTGCTATTGATTACTGAGTCTCTATGTAAGCCAACATTTCACATTAAGGCTAAGGTTATATATTAGAGTAATTTGTGGAGTTTTGATTTTTCTTTATGACTATCACCCTACTCTTCAACTCAGTAGACCTGGAAATTTGTATGTTTCAAAATCATTCCAGGTAAATCTGATGTGTACTCCTGGGTAAAAATATCTCTAAAGATTTGTTAAATATCATGCATAAATAGCTAAATTTTAAAAAGTATCTTAAATCATTGATCATAATTGTTTTGTATAACTGATCTATTTAAGGAAATAATTATATTTGTTGTATTTTCCACATGTAGTGGTACATTTTTACCATTTTCACCTAATTATTGTTAATAGAAATAAGTCATCTGAGATGTGTCACATCTCAGATGTCATTTTTAAAAAGTGTTGTTGTATTTGCAATATTATTATAATGTATTCTCAACTGTAATGCCATTGCTAGTAAGTTTTGTGGCTCCCCAGTTCTTGATAACAAATTATAAGTTGTTTTTGTTTTATTTTGTTTGTGCTTGCAGGTTCTTGAAGCACATCCAACATACCCCAAAATCAGAAAGGATATACTTGATAAGGCTCGCACATCTTTAAGACCTTGAAAATTATTTTAACTTTTCAAAGCAAGAAATGGAAAGAATCTGAGTTCTTCCAGTACAAAATAGGTTTATGCTACTACTTTGTATTAGAAAGCATACTTTGTCCAGCAGAGGCTGCTGTTGCATATAAAGAGAAACACTGTGTTAAATGGATGTCTTCCGATGGAGGAAATGAATGAGAGCTGGTTTATTTAATTACCTCTCTTGATTAGGTGCAGATTTGGTGTTTCTGTGGTAAAGATTATAACCCATTTCTATAAAGAATATTTCGTTAAAATCTAGATAGGTAAGTACCCTATATCTTTTCTAAGGGATATTGTTTCTTTCAGGAAATATGTTTAAAATACTGTTGGTCTCTGTTAAACATTTTTGTGATATTCTCTGTTATTTCAAAGGTTTGAGTAAGTTTCCATGTAAATATTTATAAAAAAGAAAACATATTTTTAATAAACATTTTATGAAATTTATCAACTCAAAACACATGGTGAGTTTTGCAAATTCAGGGTAAACTACCCATGTTAACACATAGTGTTACAGAAACTGACTTTCTTAGAAGAATCTTTTGGAAAAGTATAAAGAGTGTTTGTGAGTTTCTCTTCTTTGTTGAATTGATTCTTCCTGCTTTTAATGCCAGTGAGGTCCTTTTAAGAAATAACCAGTACCTGAAATTAAATAGGTAGACCTTTATAACAACATTTAACCTTAGCCCAAAGACAAGGTCTTTCGGTGTAACTTTAGACACTGTGACACCTGGTAGAGAATATTTTCAGTCAGCAGGGACTCACAAAGCACACCATGTAAAAAAGCAACCACAGACTCCACTGTCCCTAGCATTCCTGCCCCCAACCTGGGAGAGTCCCTTACTCTTTACACTGAATTGAACTTGACCTTCCCAGCTGGCACTAGTGGTAAAGAACCTACCTACCAATGCAGGAGACTCAGGAGATGCAGGTTTGATCTCTGGCTCAGGAAGATAGCCTGGACAAGGGGATGGCAACCCACTCCAGTATTCTAGCCTAGAGAAGCCTAAGGACAAAGGAGCCTGGTGGGCTACAGTCCAGTAGGGTCACACAACTGAGCATCTGAGCACAGCAGCACAGCATAAACCTGATCTTCATAAACTCAATTCTTAGCATCATTTTTAGTGTGTCTACATCTTTTTTCAGTTGGTTTTAAAAATACAATAAACAGTCTTCCATTTTAACTGCATTTTCCATAAACAGTTTTTAAAAGTCACTTCCTTTTCCTAAAGTACTTCATGTTTATTTCTTTTGAGTTACATTCTTATTTCAAATTACTTCTCCAATTTTCCAGAGTCCTTTTAATCCCAATTATGTATTATAAGATTTCTAATCATTTTTAGTTATGGTGTTTCATGGAAATGTTTCATAATTAGAGCATTTATGAAATATTTCATGTCTGTTAAAACTCACTTCCAGCTCTTATTACATTTTGTCCTCACAGTCCTATGATACAGATATCATCATCTCTCTTTTACAAATCTGGCACTGTGACACATTATCTTTCTCTGTAATTTAGGGGGAAAAAACTTTAACCCTGAATGGACATTGTTAAGGACATAATACAATAGAATACCCTTAGCAGTTCCAATGAGCCTGCATTGTAGAATGCTAGAAACATGGAAATTGGATGGAGAAAGTAGAACATCTGTTCTCCCAGCAAGACATTTCCAAATCTGTTTTCCTGTCTATAAAATGAGGAGTTTGTTTTTGCTTCTTAAGCAGCCACTTATTCTGCCATTTGTTAGATACTATCCTAGGAACTTTCTTTAAAGTATGTCTTTTATCTCTCAATAAACTCTTTAGAGAAATAATATTTTTCAGATAATGAGATGAAGCTCAATCTAAAATTTGCCCAAGCTCACAGAAAAATTGTCAGAACCTGGATTTTGCACCAGCCTTTCCTAAATTGAGATGCTTTCCATAACTAAGAGAGACTGTGTCTGTAAGCAACATTCTCTTATCTGCATCTGGCTAGCAGATGAAACTGAGTGTTCTGTCACAGAGATGGCCAGGTAATGAGGATCAAGACCTGAGTGGAATGAGCGTTCTTACAGATGTGGAAACTACTCAAGAGAAGCCTGAGTGAGGAGCAGTGTAGTGCAGTGGCGAGGAATCTGGACCTGAAGTCAGACCGTCCTGGGCACCCCACGCCAGTGCTCTTGCCCGGAAAACCCCATGGGCGGAGGAGCCTGGTGGGCTGCAGTCCATGGGGTTGTGAAGAGTCAGACATGACTGAGCGACTTCACTTTCACTTTCATACACTGGAGAAGGAAATGGCAACCCAGTCCAGCACTCTTGCCTGGAAAACCCCATGGGTGGAGGAGCCTGGTGGGCTGCAGTCCATGGGGTTGTGACTGAGCGACTTCACTTTCACTTTTCACTTTCCTGCATTGGAGAAGGAAATGGCACCCCACTCCAGTATTCTTGCCTGGAAAACCCCATGGACGCCAGAGCCTGGTGGGCTGCCATCTATGGGGTCGCACAGAGTCAGACACGACTGAAGCGACTTAGCAGCAGCAGCAGCTGCTCCTTACTAGATGGTTCCCCTTTCTCAAGTTACATAGGCTCTCGGAGCCTCGGTTTTCTCATCCATAAAAAAGCATATCAGGATAATAACCTTCCTCGGGTTGTTGTTAAGAATTAAATGAAAGAACTTATATAAAACCTATAAGCAGCTCTACTATTATAAACTGAACAGGGTCAAGTAGTAGTTGAAACTGAGAAGAACCTTCACGGGAGAAAAGAGACAAGGGCAAAGTGAGACTGACAGGACCGGTCAGGCCCTCAGGAGCACAGGCACACAGGGGTCAGGAATTCTCCTGCGTGGCCTCCCCTTCCCTTCTTGCCTCTTTCTCTCTCACTCTTCCAACCCCAATGGAAATTATGTTGTACTCTACATGTATAAATCTCACTTCATCTAATTTTTGAACAGACTCACCTTTCCCTCCTCTGCTGGAATTCTCTTCCTGCTCTCCTCTCCCTAATCCCCAGCTCACTGTCTCCAAGCCTCCCTCTCTAGGCTTACTCTTTCTTTCACTCAGTTATCAGTTTATTAATCACCTCTCAGAGGCCCTGTCCGTGTCCACTAACACTCTGTAAAGCAGCCATCATGTCAGTCTGTACTCTGTCACCGTATTTAAACGCTCTATTTAGCACTTGCTAATCTCTGATATTTTTCTTGTGCACATGCCCGAGATCACACATCCAGGAAAGCTGGAACTTGAACGGAATTGCTACTTGAAGGAATCAGTTCCCGTAGCGTGTTCAATGAGAGTTTAGGGTCCACACGTAAGATGGAGAAGGAGGGACACAACATGAATGAATTTTCTGCGAGTCTGGGGTTTGAATGCCACCACCCTCATAATAAGGAAGCAGTTGTAAGTTCAATGTCCTTTGACCTCAGGTCAGCTAGTATGAAGAACTAGATCCCAAAAGGAAATAGCTTTCTTTTCCAGAGGTCAAGAACCTAGAGCAATTCTGGAAAGAAGGGTTTTATGCAGGGACAGCTGAAGAAACTAGGTTAAACTTTGCACTAGGGTAGATAATAGAACGGAGAAGGCAATGGCACCCCACTCCAGGACTCTTGCCTGGAAAATCCCATGGACAGAGGAGCCTGGTGAGCTGCAGTCCATGGGGTCGCTAAGAGTCGGGCACAACTGAGCGACTTCACTTTCACTTTTCACTTTCATGCATTGGAGAAGGAAATGGCAACCCACTCCAGTGTTCTTGCCTGGAGAATCCCAGACACAGTGGGCTCCCGTCTATGGGGTCGCACAGTCGGACATGACTGAAGCGACTTAGCAGCAGCTTAGCAGATAATACAATCACTATGGAAACCAAAAGACCAGTTAAAACAGAGGAAACCTCCTAGTTTGGGTCTGGTGATAAGTGAAGAGCCTTTTAACAGGATCATGTAACCTGTGCTGGTGCTGATAAAGTAGAAAATGCTACTATTTTTTTTGTTTGCTTTTAGTGAAAGATTGGCAACGGTACAAGAACAGCACATTCATCCTCTGTTGGTAGAAGTGTCATGCACCCTTTCTGAAGGGCAATTTGGCACTATGAATTAAGGTTTCATCCTTTTGACCAGGAAATCTCACTTAGAGAAATACATCATAGAGACAGAAATGTTCTCAAGGTTTTTTGTTTTAAAAACTGATAAAAGCAAAAAGTTTAGGTTTTATGATTATTGTCAAAACATTCAACATAATTGAAGTGGTTGAATATATTAGTTTACCTGATAATGTGGTCATCAAAAGCCATTTTCAAAGATTTTTTTTTTTTTAACTATTCATGTTTTAAAACTTTTTTCAAAGGTTTTTAACTGCTGGGTGTCTTACAAATAACTGAAAATTCAGGAAACATAACTTCATATAAAATTAATTTGCTTAATAATAATAAGTAGATGTATAGTGAAGTGAAAGTCAGTCAGTCATGTCCGACTCTTTGCAACTCCACGGACTGGAATTCTCCAGTACTCTGCAGAATGCTGGAGTGGGTGGCTGTTGCCTTCTCTAGGGGATCTTCCCGACCCAGGAATCAAACCAGGGTCTCCTGCATTGCAGGCAGATTCTTTACCAGCTGAGCTACCAGGGAAGCCCAAA
>SJYX01023874.1:66652-83648 GCA_006410675.1 Oreotragus oreotragus | reverse complement strand
CATTGGAGAAGGAAATGGCACCCCACTCCAGTGTTCTTGCCTGGAGAATCCCAGGGACGGGGGAGCCTGGTGGGCTGCCGTCTATGGGGTCGCACAGAGTCAGACACGACTGAAGCGACTTAGCAGCAGTTTGGTAATGGTGATATACATAGAATTATATCAGAGAGTGAGTACTAAATCCCAGAATGCATTAAAAATGCTAATGTCTCCAGCGTTGCAAGCAATCAGTAAATTCAATCCATTTTATCAATTGCTTTGAAATTACTTCTCTGAATAGTTTCAAGCACCTTAAAGCCCTTTTTCGTCCTTCTGATACATCATGGGTCTTGTTGGCTTTTTTTCATAATGTTGGCTTTCTTTTCCCAGGCTTGATCATGTCCAGTGGCCATATATGGAAGGAACAAAGAAGGTTTGCCCTGACAACTCTTAGGAACTTTGGTTTAGGAAAGAAGAGCTTAGAGGAACGCATTCAGGAGGAGGCCTCCTACCTCATCCAGATGATAGGAGAGGAGAACGGTGAGCATGTCATAGGACAGGTGCAGGGACTGTGGCTCATACGTTCACTAACCAGATGTTCATCAGTGCCTACCTGCCTTTCCTGAGCCCAGAATTGTGTAGGGTGCTGAGGGGATAACAGGGAACAGCTAACCATGACCTGTCCTCATGGGGCTCATGAATTAAGACAAAGATGGGTAGTAAACATATTGGTTTTAAATCCTGGTCATCAGTTTGACTTTCCATGCATTGACTAAGTACTTGCCCAGTGTCAGACCCTGGGGTCACAGTTTCAGAGGTGGTTCTGTAGTCGGTGTGTCATATGTCACACAGAGTAGGATCTCTGTAAAATAGAAACAATCCAATATGAGGGCTCCATCTCTTCTTCCTCCAGGAAAGCCTTTCAACCCTCACTTCACAATCAACAATGCCGTTTCCAATATTATTTGCTCCATTACCTTCGGGGAGTGGTTTGACTACCAGGATATTCAGTTCCGGGAGCTGCTGAGGATGCTGGATGAGGTCTTAAATCTGCAGACATCAATGTACTGCCAGGTGAGGCAGTTGTCACTTCCTATCTTGCATAAAGATATTATGTTAATGTCTGTCACAGGTTAGATGGGGTCTTCCTTTCCTTTGTAGCCAAAAGATAACCTTTTTAAATTCAGTTTTAAATTCAACCTTTAAAACTTCAGCACAAACTTGTTTGAAATCAATCTGTTGACTTTAATGCTTTTTATAATATTGTATTTACTGTTGATAAATAACATTACTAACATTTGTATGGGGAAGGCAATGGCACCCCACCCCAGTACTCTTGCCTGGAAAATCCAATGGACGGAGTAGCCTGGTGGGCTGCAGTCCATGGGGTCGCTAACAGTCGGACTGACTGAGCGACTTCACTTTCACTTTTCACTTGCATGCATTGGAGAAGGAAATGGCAACCCACTCCAGTATTCTTGCCTGGAGAATCCCAGGGATGGGGGAGCCTGGTGGGCTGCCGTCTATGGGGTCACACAGAGTCGGACACGACTGAAGTGACTTAGCAGCAGCAGCAGCAGCAACATTTGTATAAAGTACAGTACTTTACATGACATACAGGTATACACTACCTTCTTTTCCTTAAAAAAACAGAATACTGCCATCACTTTTGAGTCCCTTCTGTCCATGTCCCTCCCTAGTCCGACACCTCTGTGATCCTCAGATGTATGCTTCTGTGCCTGGCTCTAACTCAGCTCATTATTTTGAAATTTATTTATTGGGTCTTCTAATTTACTGTGTTGTTTTCCTCTGCATGCAGGTGCCACTGATTGTTATTCTCTTGAATAATGCTTGCAGATTTATTGAACATATGAGGGATTTCTAATTTGAGGAAGTTATGAATAAAGCTGCCATGAACATTTCTGTTTTATTGTTCATGTGGACACATCCACTCATCTCTCCTGCATATACACTTGTGTGTAAAAACCCTTAATGGTTTCCACCATTGGTCTATTTCCATGCCCATCCACACTTGTTCCTACCAGTTTTCTAAATTTCTAGGATATGGATTTAAGGGATTCAGCCCTCACCCTGTCCTTGGTAATCCCTGCCATCTCCTTTTGTCCTGCTAGGGTTGTAAGTCTGTCAAAAGCTCTGCTCATCTGCTTGGCCTCTTAGCCCCTTTTGTGTTTTTGGAAAGCACTGTTATGGGAAAATCAGCCCTAAGTGTTGGAGTAAACCCTTGTATATGTAAAGGAGGATTTACTTGTAATCATTTTTAAAAGTAACATTGCCTAGAGATTTATGAACCCATCTCACCTAACCTGATAAAGCAGTTAGCATGAATCTTGGCACAAAACGGAGATAATGAATGTGAGCTACTATGATTATTATTGTCAGTATTATTTTTGAACAACATTTCTTATTGTCACTTCTAATCATGGTGACCCCTCCATTCAGTAATTCCATTTTCTTCCTTCCTATTAAGACAGAACTTAGGACCTCAGTGAGCAAGTGTTGACTATTCCCAGGGAAAAGAAATTCCTGAGAACGTTGGATGAGGCAGTGAGGCAGGGGTAATAAGCATTTTTTAGAGACCCAAAATAGCGCAGGCAGTATGATTGACAATTCCATATACTTTATTTCAGTCAATTTTTACAACAACCCTTTAAAGATGAAATGGAGCATCCTAATATGGGCAAGTAGATATGGAAATGCTTAAGCATATTCACATAGTGATCCGCTGGCTGTATGTTAATAGATCTCATGTGATCAAGTAAGGAAAATAACCTTGGTGCCCCAATGGCAGCGGATTATACTAATCCCAGACAAATTACATCATCATCTTCATTATTGTCATTATTATCATTCCCGAAGCCTTATAGCTAGAAAGCAGTAGAGCTAATATTTAAAGGCATGTATGTTTCATTTTAAGTCTAGGCAATTTTCCATTATGTTGGGCTATCTGTTTTCTACCAGATATTTTTAGGGAAAATATATCCAAAATACACTTAATTTTATTAAAAATGTCTTATCCGCATGAAGACTACATCATAATGATAAGATAGATAAACACATATCTATGTTTAACATAACTAACTAGCTAGCTAGAAAGAGGTGTTTCATGCACAAAGATATATACACACATATTAGAGGAAAATGTCATGAAAAAATATAAGGGAATGGGAAGAGATTCCAGAAGTACTGCATTATAGGATTATCAGGTAAGATATCTCCGAGCAAGAGCCAACCTGAATGAAATAAAAGGGTAGAATTAGACAAATTCCAGAGGAAGACCAATCTTCATCGAAGGAATAGTGAATGGAAAAGACTAAACATTGTCATTCTTGATGTTGTCACAGAGACCAACGGAGCTGGACTAGAAAGACTAAAAGTGAGTAAGATGGCAGTGAGTGATAGCAGAAGAGAGCACAAGAATGAAGAGGCCAGCTCATGTGGAGCTCCAGGCCAGGAGAATGGTGTAGAATTTCTCTAAATGTCATGAAAGTCACTGGAGGATTGAAAGATAAATAGTGAAATGATCTGATTAAATTGTTAAATGATCTCTCTGGCAGCTCAGTGGAAAATAGACTGGGAAAGGGGTTGAGGAGAAAAGCAGGGAAATTGCTGGGAGGCCTTAAAGCACCTAGGTAAGAAATGCTGGGGCTTTGTCCTAGAATGACAAACACGTGGAGTACTGAGAAGTGGTCTGAAAATGGTTCTATTTTGGATGGAGTGCTGAAATGCTTTGCCAGAAGGGAAAGAAGAGGGGTGTGACAGAGAAGATGAGACAAGGGTGATTCCAAGGGTTGAGTGTTAGCAAAGAAAATATGTATAGAGATACGATGGTTTCCTTGTCTTCAAAAGTAGAAAACAGGCACCTCCTTGTCTCCATGACTGTTTTGTTTTCTCCATCAGCTCTACAATGTCTTTCCAAGGATAATGAATTTCCTTCCGGGTCCGCACCAAGCACTCTTTAATAATTTGGAGAAACTGAAAATGTTTGTTGCCAAAATGATTGAAAACCACAAGAGAGACTGGAATCCTGCTGAAGCAAGAGACTTCATTGATGCTTATCTCCAGGAAATAGAGAAGGTGAGGGAACCTGAGTGTTTTCCTGAGTAGTGGTCTTAGAGAGCAAATGAGGTGATTCTAATATCTTATTGCTGCTGTAAGAGATCACTATAAACTTGGTGGCTTAAAACAACCAACATTTATCAAGTCAAGGTCGGGGCAGGCTGGCTCTTTTGAGGCTCTAGGGCAGAATCCACTGATGGACTTTTCCAGCATCTAGAGGCTGTCTATACCCCTGAACTCATGCCCCTTTCCTCTGTCTTCAAAGCCATTGATGTAATGTCTTCTTTTCCACTGTCCTCGCGTCTTCTCTTAATTTGCTCCCTGTCTCCTCTTATACTCTTCTGATTACAGTTGGCACGCTAGGATGATCCATATCAAGATCCTTAATTTCATGATATCTACAAAGTTCCATCTGTCAAAAAACATTTACCCATTCCAGAGATTAGGACATGGACATTTTTGTGGGTCATTATTCAGCCTAGCACAAGGTTGGAAAAATAGAGACACTATTTCAGAGTATAGGAGTATCATTAGCTCAGAATTAATGATAACATTCGAAATAAAGATATTGGTTTAAGAGTATTCAGCTTGAGGTCTTTGGAAAGCCCACATATACTGCCTTTTGATAGTCTATTTCTGTCCTCTACCCATATCTGAAAGACCTGTACACAATAGGGAAAAGAAGCATTGTTTCAGTATTACTTTTACCAACGTCCAGTCCCCTACCCCTTCCCCAGTTCCCCAGCACAGAGTATAAGTGAAGCTGAGTCAGATGCCAAAGGTTAGTCTCAAGTGGAGGACTTTTGCCTTCCTCCCTCCTCCCTATTTCATGCACTTTCAAATGTTGTTTGTGAGATGCGGGGAAAAGGCCAAATTGGATACAGGTCCTTTAACATATTAAGCCCTGTGGTTAATACTCATCACTGCATCAGTGTCTGACTCATTTTCGACTTTTAGAGTTGAAAGAATGGTGAGTTTTTTTCTGTCTCCTCTCCTATTTCACCTTATTGTTCTACCATTAATAGAAGTATTGATTCCTCCTGACAGGAGGAGACTTCACTTGTTATAAGGTGTGCCGGCACACAGAGGGACACTGACACATTGAAGCTCCTGTAGGAAAGTGGTGAAGATGCTGAAGGGCCATGAGGAATGACTGTTGGAATCAGAGAAGCTTAACCTCAGGAGGGTGTTAATGGGGAATTGTGAGAATTGTACTTTAGAGAAATTAATTTTATTCTTTCTGGTATCAATGCAAACATTTGTTGAGGATTTCTTACATGACATTTCCATCTCACATAGTTCATAATGCCAACTGAGGAGTGAATACTGAACATAGAGTGTTTGAGAGGTTTAGTAACTTGGTCAAGTTGTACATATAGTGAAAGGTGTGACTAATATTGGAATGCAAATAGTATTATATTTCCAATATAATAATAGATTCTCCCAAAATATGGAAGTAAAAAGATTCTCTCAATTTTCGTCCATCCAAGGTGACAAAAGCTCCCAGCACTTGGAACAGGAAGATGCTAATGATACTGCAATAATAAGCCTCTGCCTGCTGAGATGGTCAAAGGGAAAGTCATTTCTCTTGGGGGAGTCTCTCCTCCCATGTTCTCTCTAGGGTGAAGGAAGCCTCCTATGTTGTGGCAACTAAGAACCATCTGGATAAGCCAATAATCACTGTGTTTTCTAGCATAAGGGCGATGCTGCTTCAAGTTTCCGTGAAGAAAACCTCATCTACAGCACCCTGGACCTCTTCCTTGCTGGAACAGAGACAACTTCAACCTCCCTGCGCTGGGGGCTGCTCTACATGGCCCTTAACCCCGAAATCCAAGGTGAGCTCATTAGTGGATGGGCCTAGGCGAGGTGAGTATGCTTCCGTAAATTAGTTCATCTATGTCTCAATATTCCTAAAGGGAATGTTGATTCACCCTCACTAATAAGAGGAACCTGAGGCTCACACAGCTTTAGGAACTTGCAGCAGGAATGTTGTTGAGCAATTTCCACCTAATTTGTCTCACACCAGGGCCCACTTCCCACTCTCATACCTCCCTGAGAAGCTAGTCTGGAGAGCCTCAGATAGCCATTTTGATGCTGGTTATTTCATTACTTAACTAGGCTCAAGGAGAGTTGTGGAAAAACAGAATAATAGAACAACCTTTGCTTTTTTTCAGAAAAAGTCCAAGCTGAGATTGACAGGGTGCTTGGCCAGTCAAAACAGCCAAGCACTGCCGCTCGAGAGTCCATGCCCTACACCAACGCTGTCATCCACGAGGTGCTGCGAATGGGGAACATTATCCCTCTGAACGTGCCCCGGGAGGTGGCAGTGGGCGCCACCCTGGCCGGATACCGCCTGCCCAAGGTAATTAGGGCTCACGCCAACAGCCTCAGATCTCCAAGCTCATATTTGTAAATGATGGAAATCTAAATGGCAAATGTGATGTGTTTTCTTGTCTTAGGGAAACACTTAATTGGAGGGGGAGATATATTACCACTAACGTAATTCTAGATATTTTTCTTTACATGGGGTCTTTAGAATATTAGTTCAAATAAATGTTAATAGTCGTTCTAGAGGAGAAGGGGGATTCCCATGTCAAACATGTTCAGACAAAGGCTGACTTTTCTCTGCTGTGAGATTTCTCATTCTTTTTACTACCTGATGTGCATTGTTAATTCTTGTGGGGAAACAGCAGGCAGCAATTTTCAGTCAGACTTTGCCATGAGGTCCTTTTCTTTGCCATGGGAGAGCTTTTCACAGGATAGGGACCTGCCAGAGTTATTTTGGGAAATTCTGTTTCAAAATCCTGGGGGTTTAGAATGTTGAAAGATGAGAGCCGGTTGAGTCCTCCTGGGCCAACATCACATTAAACTGGTGTTTCTAACATAATATCCCCACAGATATTGCTTCCAGCCTTGACTTACAGTCCCTTGATGGGACTACCTCACAAGGGAATCAGTCCAAGCCTGTGCACATTGACTATCACAAAAGGACTGAAAGAACGAATGGTTTTTAAGCAGTGATCATGTACTATGGACTATATAGGTTCTTTCAACTTAATCAGTCCTCAGAATAATTCTCTTTTTTTTTTTCTTTTACAAATTTATAATGAATGCTCAGAGCTGATTGGTCTTGCATAAAATCTCTGGTGTACAAAGGGACAAGAGTTGGGTTAAAGAAATAGATGTGTTCCGAGCCCCAGGCTCATCTTTTTTGTCCTATACCATGTTTTCTCCACAGGAGTTGCTTTACTTTGCTTTAAAAGAAGCTCCTTAAATTGTTCTCATAGGACCCTGTTAAGTCCCCTGTCCTCACAAAGGCAGTTCTGCACTCTGCCAGTCACTCTTAGGATCTCAGGAGTCAGCTCTCCTGTCCTCACTAGTGCCCTCTCTGCACACCGCACATTCACAGTTTTGCTTTCTCAACACCTTAGTCCATTTCCATGGATCCATTTCAGTTTGTCTGAGTCCCTCTTTGTGTGTCGAACCTGGGGTTGATTTCAAGATAAAACCAGAAGAGCTCGCCTTGCTCATGGTCCCTGCAGCCCTCGGAGAAGCAGCTATTCCTGCAGCGATTTCATTTACTATTTTCTTGCCGATTGACCATCTTATGGATGAATTCTGAGGTCTAGATGATATTACAGGTGATCTTCACATATTCATAACAATTCACTTAGCTGCAGAGAACCATCCTAGCTCAAGAGATTGATTTTGTAAGATTTTTTTTTTTCTGATGTACTTTTCTGCAAGACCCTTACCCACTGGGTGGGCAACTTGCACACTGGAAGCAATTATACTACAGAAATTCTGCCACAGGAGCGAAAGTCCTGAGCCCCAAGGCAATCTTCCCAGCCTGAGGGTCTGGCATCAGGAGGAGGAGCCCCCAAGAATCTGCCTTTGAATGTCAGCAGCCTTTTATTGCAGGAATTCCACTGGACTGAAGGAAGCATCAACTCCACTCTTGGGTCATGTGCACACAAACCCCTGGAAAAATAGCAGTGACCTCATAAGAGTCTGGACCAGACCTACCTGCTAATATTGGAAGGTCTCCTGCAGAGGCAGGGGCAGCTGGGGCTCATGGCAGGGACAAAGACCCTGGCACTGGCAGGTCTAGTGAGTAGTCACTGGCATGAAGATGCCCAGAGGCCACCATGCAAAAAGATACGGGAACAAGTGGTATGATTGAGAAACTGAAAAAGGCTTGATATAGTGGGAGTGCAGGCAGAAGGACTGTGACTCAGATAGAGGGCTGGTGATAGGTCCTTAATCTGAGTGAGGAGAACTATTTGGAGGGTTTTTATCAAGTTCCAGGTGTGTTGGGCGGCTAGGAGAGACATAACTAAATCATGTCCAGAGCTAACTCTGCTTTCCGNTACTGCAATAATAAGCCTCTGCCTGCTGAGATGGTCAAAGGGAAAGTCATTTCTCTTGGGGGAGTCTCTCCTCCCATGTTCTCTCTAGGGTGAAGGAAGCCTCCTATGTTGTGGCAACTAAGAACCATCTGGATAAGCCAATAATCACTGTGTTTTCTAGCATAAGGGCGATGCTGCTTCAAGTTTCCGTGAAGAAAACCTCATCTACAGCACCCTGGACCTCTTCCTTGCTGGAACAGAGACAACTTCAACCTCCCTGCGCTGGGGGCTGCTCTACATGGCCCTTAACCCCGAAATCCAAGGTGAGCTCATTAGTGGATGGGCCTAGGCGAGGTGAGTATGCTTCCGTAAATTAGTTCATCTATGTCTCAATATTCCTAAAGGGAATGTTGATTCACCCTCACTAATAAGAGGAACCTGAGGCTCACACAGCTTTAGGAACTTGCAGCAGGAATGTTGTTGAGCAATTTCCACCTAATTTGTCTCACACCAGGGCCCACTTCCCACTCTCATACCTCCCTGAGAAGCTAGTCTGGAGAGCCTCAGATAGCCATTTTGATGCTGGTTATTTCATTACTTAACTAGGCTCAAGGAGAGTTGTGGAAAAACAGAATAATAGAACAACCTTTGCTTTTTTTCAGAAAAAGTCCAAGCTGAGATTGACAGGGTGCTTGGCCAGTCAAAACAGCCAAGCACTGCCGCTCGAGAGTCCATGCCCTACACCAACGCTGTCATCCACGAGGTGCTGCGAATGGGGAACATTATCCCTCTGAACGTGCCCCGGGAGGTGGCAGTGGGCGCCACCCTGGCCGGATACCGCCTGCCCAAGGTAATTAGGGCTCACGCCAACAGCCTCAGATCTCCAAGCTCATATTTGTAAATGATGGAAATCTAAATGGCAAATGTGATGTGTTTTCTTGTCTTAGGGAAACACTTAATTGGAGGGGGAGATATATTACCACTAACGTAATTCTAGATATTTTTCTTTACATGGGGTCTTTAGAATATTAGTTCAAATAAATGTTAATAGTCGTTCTAGAGGAGAAGGGGGATTCCCATGTCAAACATGTTCAGACAAAGGCTGACTTTTCTCTGCTGTGAGATTTCTCATTCTTTTTACTACCTGATGTGCATTGTTAATTCTTGTGGGGAAACAGCAGGCAGCAATTTTCAGTCAGACTTTGCCATGAGGTCCTTTTCTTTGCCATGGGAGAGCTTTTCACAGGATAGGGACCTGCCAGAGTTATTTTGGGAAATTCTGTTTCAAAATCCTGGGGGTTTAGAATGTTGAAAGATGAGAGCCGGTTGAGTCCTCCTGGGCCAACATCACATTAAACTGGTGTTTCTAACATAATATCCCCACAGATATTGCTTCCAGCCTTGACTTACAGTCCCTTGATGGGACTACCTCACAAGGGAATCAGTCCAAGCCTGTGCACATTGACTATCACAAAAGGACTGAAAGAACGAATGGTTTTTAAGCAGTGATCATGTACTATGGACTATATAGGTTCTTTCAACTTAATCAGTCCTCAGAATAATTCTCTTTTTTTTTTTCTTTTACAAATTTATAATGAATGCTCAGAGCTGATTGGTCTTGCATAAAATCTCTGGTGTACAAAGGGACAAGAGTTGGGTTAAAGAAATAGATGTGTTCTGAGCCCCAGGCTCATCTTTTTTGTCCTATACCATGTTTTCTCCACAGGAGTTGCTTTACTTTGCTTTAAAAGAAGCTCCTTAAATTGTTCTCATAGGACCCTGTTAAGTCCCCTGTCCTCACAAAGGCAGTTCTGCACTCTGCCAGTCACTCTTAGGATCTCAGGAGTCAGCTCTCCTGTCCCCACTAGTGCCCTCTCTGCACACCGCACATTCACAGTTTTGCTTTCTCAACACCTTAGTCCATTTCCATGGATCCATTTCAGTTTGTCTGAGTCCCTCTTTGTGTGTTGAACCTGGGGTTGATTTCAAGATAAAACCAGAAGAGCCTATGCCCTGGGCTCGCCTTGCTCATGGTCCCTGCAGCCCTCGGAGAAGCAGCTATTCCTGCAGCGATTTCATTTACTATTTTCTTGCCGATTGACCATCTTATGGATGAATTCTGAGGTCTAGATGATATTACAGGTGATCTTCACATATTCATAACAATTCACTTAGCTGCAGAGAACCATCCTAGCTCAAGAGATTGATTTTGTAAGATTTTTTTTTTTCTGATGTACTTTTCTGCAAGACCCTTACCCACTGGGTGGGCAACTTGCACACTGGAAGCAATTATACTACAGAAATTCTGCCACAGGAGCGAAAGTCCTGAGCCCCAAGGCAATCTTCCCAGCCTGAGGGTCTGGCATCAGGAGGAGGAGCCCCCAAGAATCTGCCTTTGAATGTCAGCAGCCTTTTATTGCAGGAATTCCACTGGACTGAAGGAAGCATCAACTCCACTCTTGGGTCATGTGCACACAAACCCGTGGAAAAATAGCAGTGACCTCATAAGAGTCTGGACCAGACCTACCTACTAATATTGGAAGGTCTCCTGCAGAGGCAGGGGCAGCTGGGGCTCATGGCAGGGACAAAGACCCTGGCACTGGCAGGTCTAGTGAGTAGTCACTGGCATGAAGATGCCCAGAGGCCACCATGCAAAAAGATACAGGAACAAGTGGTATGACTGAGAAACTGAAAAAGGCTTGCTATAGTGGGAGTGCAGGCAGAAGGACTGTGACTCAGATAGAGGGCTGGTGATAGGTCCTTAATCTGAGTGAGGAGAACTATTTGGAGGGTTTTTATCAAGTTCCAGGTGTGTTGGGCGGCTAGGAGAGACATAACTAAATCATGTCCAGAGCTAACTCTGCTTTCCGTGTGTGAAGCACTTTGAAGGGGGGAGAGGATAGACTTGTAGTTAGACCTACTGTAGGAGTGTGGACAACCAAGGTAGTACCTTGGACCAGGCAATGGGGGGAAATAACATGGAGGTGATAGAATCAACAGGAATTTCAAGGAACATTGACCAGCCCGGAAAAGGATGGAATGAAGGCAGAATGAATAAAAGGGGGCGTTAAGGAGGACTCTTGGATTTCTTGCTGCAAGCTGGGAAGGATAGTGGTTCTTTCCACTGAGGTGACCTGATTGTATTATTAAGCCTTCTCTGGAATGTGTGAGATAATGGAAGGAAGAGAATGGGAGAAACAGATGAACAGACATTTTTCATGTTGGGGAGGCTGCCATATTTACCACTTCACTGAGCAGCTGGGTTGAGTTTGGTCCAGAACTGCCTGCCCACTGTCACATTTTTCTCTCATTGATGCACACACCTTCCCATTCTGCACTAAGAGTAGTCATATTTTGCTGATAAAATTCCCAGCAGACAATTCCAGTCCATCATTGTAAGCTGTCCCATGGCAAAGAGCAGGGCCCTAGGGGTTGAGCTCAGCAGGTACAGGGTTGGGGAGGCTGAAGAAGTTCAATCAGCCCTGATGTGGGAGCCCGAGGGCTGCTGCCCCTCGGCACACATCTGTTGTGCGTGTCATGTCTTGCATGAGTCCCCTGCCTTCTCCAGGGAACCCTGGTTGCGACCAACCTGACTGCCCTGCACAGGGACCCTGCAGAGTGGGCCACCCCTGACACCTTCAATCCAGAGCATTTCTTGGAAAATGGACAGTTTAAGAAAAGGGAATCCTTTCTGCCTTTTTCAATAGGTGAGTATCTGGAAATAGGGAGTGTGGGAACCCAGAGTCCCTCTCTCAGCCCTTCTTCTGCTCTCTCAGCCCTGCTCCTCTTGTGATACCTTGCTTTAGTTGGCATGTCTCCAGATAGCCCTGCCTAGCATGACTCACTCTTGCTATGGGTGCATTGCAGGTTTCCCTGGGCTGAGCATCACCGGGATTCATTCTCTTATGTCCTAAGCCCTGGCTTGACTCTGCTGGAGATTTCAGCTTTAAATTGTTTGATCCCCAGGAACTTTGGGGAGAGGAACTTAACCTCTGCCTATTACCCACAAAATAAGGTTGGGCACTTGCCATCTTTATAGAACTTAAAGTGTTCCAATATCTTTTTAGTGCTTCCCACTCACAAAAACATAAAGCTAATTGCTAAGAAAGGGGAAGGGGAGGTTCTAGTGAAGGGACTGCTTCCTTATCATTATGGGCATTACAAGTGACTCTAGGTGCCATGGGCTTAAGTAGATGAGATTCTATCTATAATACATTCTTCCTGAAGAGGTCCTTTTACTTTTTTAAATGAGACGGTTTGATAGCATCACCAACTCTATGGACATGAGTTTGAGCAAATTCTGAGATATAGTGAAGTATAGGGAAGTCTGTGTAGTGCGGTCCATGGGGTCGCAAAGAGTCAGACACAACTTGATGACTGAATAACAGCAATCCTTTACAAATCTAGTTAATACATTTACATGGTATATAACTTAAAATATATGAAAGAGAATGCAGAGAAAACTCTTTCTCTCATGTTTCCCACCCAGCCAGTTCCAAAGGGGTGTTTTACTCATAACTTAGTGAAATGAAGAAGGAAAAGTCTTATATTTACCAGGTAATGAGTTAAGTATGTTGCTGAGATCGTTTTAAATAATTTCCCAAATCCTTAATTCTATAAATGTTTTCTGAGCACCTATTATGTGTCAATTATGCAGCCCTAAGAATATGACAGTGATTAGGTAGAAAAAAAACCAGTGCAACTTTTATGGACCATGTATTCTACCTTAAAGTTACACGGTCCAAATTCCAGTCACCACGCTGGGGATAAGGGAGGAAACTACAGCTTAGCAGGGTCAACTATGGTATCTATAGTCACAAAGCTCACAGAGCAGAGATTGAACTCAGTGTTGACCAGGTTTATCAAATAAAGCCTATGCACTTCTAGAAACATCTCCCAAGAAAGTAACTAAATGCTACAGTGAGTGAATGCTCTGAATTTCGCAACAATTTCTTATCATTGAGTTAAATTAAAAATACATTGACTTTCTGTGACAGTATAGTCTTATTGATCATGCCACAAAGGCACAGAAAGGGAGGGACTGGAAAGTGACCCCATGTAGGCATGATACAGAGCCCAGGCTTTTCTGCTATAGGGCACTGTCCTGCGTGTATCTGGACTGATTCCAATTAGATCTTCTGTCTTTCTTTCTCTGGTTCTCTGCCACCTTTGCTCACTTGGACAGGTCAGTTTTTCATATGAAAGCAGACATGAGGATGTTGGAAAACCTTCCAGACTTCTTGTCTGCCTTGGTGCGTGCTAAGTTGCTTCAGTCATGTCTCACTCTTTGCAGCCCTATGGGCTAGAGCCTGCCAGGCTCCTCTATCCACGGGATTCTCCAGGCAGGAACACTGGGTGGATTGCCACGCCTTCCTCCAGGGGATCTCCCCAGCCCAGGGTCTGAACCCTTATCTTCTAAGTCTGCTGCACTGGCAGGTGGATTCTGCTAGTGCATGTTCCCACTAGCGCCACCTGGGAAGCCTAGACTTCTTGCCCTCAAGAGCTTTATGTTTCTTATTATAGTACAGAGTTTCAGCTGTTTTATCTCAAGTGTTATAATTTTTCTTTAATTTTTCTTTCTTCACTGTATTTTTTGTTATTTAGAGTTGAAACACATCCTTCCTATTACAGATTTCATTTGCAAGCAAATCATTTTATTTTATACTTACAGCAACCCAATTATTAACAGTTAGGAAAACGATTAGTATCTCCTTTCTCAGTGAAAGGAAATTAGAATTAAGAGAAAGTTAATTCTCATCCAAGGTCATGTGCCCAAGGAATTGGCATAAAAGGACCGAAGACTCAAGTTTCTGATTTCTTTTAAATTTTTGTTGAAGTATAGTTAATTTACAATATTGTATTAGTTTCTGGTGTACAGCAAAGTGATTTAGCTATGTGCTTAGTTGCTCAATCATGTCCAACTCTTTGTGACCCCATGGACTACAGCCCGCCAGGCTCCTCTGTCCATGGGAATTCTCCAGGCAAGAATACGAGAGTGGGTTGCCATGCTCTCCCTCTGCCAGGGGGTTTTCCCAAACCCACGGATCAAACCCAGGTCTCCCACTTTGCAGACAGATTCTCTACCGACTGAACCACCAGGGAAGCCCAAGAATACTGGAGTGGGTAGCCTATCCCTTCTCCAGGGGATCTTCCTGATCCAAGGATCAAACTAGGGTCTCCTGCATTGCAGACGGATTCTTTACCAGCTGAGCTACTGGCTCACATGGTAAAGATTTAGTTATAGACACATATATATCTTTTTCTTTCTAGGTTTCCACCTTACAGGTTATTACAAAATATTGAGTATAGTTCCCTATGCTATACAGTAGGTCCTTGTTGGTTATATATATAGTTCTAATCTAGTGCTCTCCCTAACACACTTAGAATTTTCCTACTTAAAGGCCCTTCCATTTTAAGATTCACTAAATTCATATCGTATGTATCAATTGTTACGTTGCTGCATTACAAAGGTGGCAAACGCAGTGACTTAAAACAGTAAGTGTATATTATTATTGCTCACAAGGCTACAGTTGAACTGAGAGCTCCACTGTTCTCAGCTGGGCTCTCTTGCCCATTAGGGAGATCACTGGCTGAAGGCTGATCTAGGATGACATCAGCTGGGAAAGCAGGGCTCTTTTCCAAGTTTCCTCCTCCAGCAAGCTAGCCCATCTGGTGTGCATGTAGAAGACAAGACCCCAGGAGGGAGGAAGCACACAGTGCCTCCCAAGGGCCAGGCCGGGAGCTGGCGACCGTCACTCCCACTACATTCCGGGGCCCAAGCAGCTCACACTGTGAGCCCCAGTTCAGGGGAAAGGGAAAATGGCACAAATGTTATGGGAAGGGCTATGAAATCACATTGCAAATAATGGGGGTTCAGAGAGAGGGGGGAAATTGGAGCCAGTATTGCAGTCAGGTGATCTCACTATCTTTCTTCCTGCCTGAGAAGAGTGATTCAGACAAAGCTAGCAATTTGGGCATCCCCTCAGCTGTGACTAAACGAGAACTAGCGAAACAGAACAGGAAATAGAAACCGGAAAAATCCACTGACTTAAAGTGTCAACACTGTGGTCAGGTTTATTCCCACCAGACTCCCGTCTTTAGGGCTCAGTTGCTTTGCCTCATACCTGATCCAGCACTTTATAAAGAAAGCTTCCTGAAGGAATGGGATGTGAAAAGCACCCTTCCTTCTCTTGGAAAGAAGGTCAAGTGTAGAATTAGGAGACATGCACAGCTGGGGAGATTACAAAGGTGTTATGCAAACATACATTTTCTTTTCTTCATTTAAGTTTTCCCTTTTGATCCAACAAAGCAGCATATATCTTCATGAAAGGCAAGAGTCTGAGTCCCCAGTTTTCAGAAATATCACAGAATCATGGAGATAGGATTAGGAAGATCTTCTCTCAAAAACCCTAGGTCAGTTCTCTCACTTCTAGTAACTGATCTGGTTAGTGATGGCGAGTTCGTACATGCACCAAGAAGAAAGTCTGTGTTTCCCATAATTCCGGATGAAGCCTTGAAATAAAGTAGCACTCCTTTTCATGACTTATAAAGTGAAAGTGAAGTCGCTTAGTTGTGTCCAACTCTGTGACCCCATAGACTCTAGCCTACCAGGCTCCTCTGTCCATGGGATTTTCCAGGCAATAGTACTGGAGTGGATTGCTATTTCCTTTTCCAGGGGATCTTCCCAACCCAGGGCTCGAACCCAGGTCTCCAGCATTGTAGACAGACGCTTTACTGTCTGAGCTACCAGGGAAATCCCATGACTTATAAATCAAACTCAAATCTCCTGTTTTACTGGTATCCTTGATCAGCCATATATAGTACTTAGGAGAGCAATTACTTCACAAGTTTGACAAGTGAAAATTGTATATGTCGATGAAAATAAGCAACTTACTCAGAGCCCAGAGCTGGTTACTGATGAAACCAGTAATGTAACCCTGGATCCTGACTCTAAGGGTCCAGTTTTATTCCAATATATATATTTTTCTAGGAGAATTTTGGGTATTTATAATACAACTGATCTGGTACCATCTAAAACAAATTTTTCATTTGCTGCAATTTAAGCCAATTTCTTTCTTTATTTTTTTTTTCAATTCAGTTCAGTCACTTAGTTGTGTCTGAAATTTATGACTCCATGGACTGCAGCACAGCAGGCCTCCCTGTCCATCACCAACTCCGGGAGTTTACTCACAGTCACGTCCATTAAGTCGGTGATGCCATCCAACTATCTCATCTTCTGTTGTCCTCTCCCCTCCCACCTTCAAACTTTCCCAGCATCAGGATCTTTTTAAATGAGTCAGTTCTTTGCATCAGGTGGCCAAAGTATTAGAGTTCCACCTTCACCATCAGTCCTTCCAATGAATATTCAGGACTGATTTCCTTTAGGATGGACTGGTTGGATCTCCTTGCAGTCCAAGGGACCCTCAAGTTCAAAAGCATCAATACTTCAGCGCTCACCTTTCTTTATAGTCCAAGTCTCGCATCCATACATGACTACTGGAAAAACCATAGCTTTGACTAGATAGACCTTTGTTGGCAAAGTAATGCTTATGCTTTTTAATATGCTGTCTAGGTTGGTCATAACTTTTCTTCCA